>JAMPIV010005105.1:730000-889412 GCA_024509875.1 Oreohelix idahoensis | reverse complement strand
AGTACAGCATCAGGGAATGAGGATGATGACAATTTACAAGTTTCACTTGTCCCAATAAAGAGTCATTCATTACTATGCAACATAATGATGACTCATTGAAAAAAAAATTTTCAAGGTTGCTAGAAAAGATGATTGTTGTGTACAACCGAGAGGGCGATTCCACTGGTAACACCATCAAAAAAGGGTATTCTAATTAGAAATTTTAATGATGCTAATTCTGAGAAAAAAAAACAGATCATGGTGCCCAACTAATTTTTAGACCTTTTATTTTGCAACATGCCCTATGATGTCAACTGTGCAGGCCCCCCCCCATTTGGGGATAGCTCGTACTAAACAAAGAGTGCTGTCCCAATTTTTTCTGGCCTGGGTCACACACAAAGATGTGAAAACTTTTTGTAGAACTTGCAAGACATGCCAAAGCGTGGCTGCGAAAGGTGCATATCACAAAGCACCTATACAGGCCTTTGATATCTCTAACAGGACCATTCGCTAAGATGGCAATTGACATCATAGGACCATTACCAGGGTAGTATCAGCAAGAGGCCACAGATTCATTCTTACGTGCATTGACATGTGCACACGGTGGCCTGAAGCGATACCACTTAAGAACATCACAAAACTAGAGATGTTGCTGATGCACTCATGATCATTTTCAGTAGATTGGGGTTTCCGGAGGAAATACTATCAGACAGAGGTAGGACAATTTACATCAGAAGTTATGGCACAGGTTATGAAGGATTTTCAAATTGAGAGGTCTCTAATCAGTGCCTATCACCCAGAAGGGAACGGCACTGTAGAACGATTCAATAAGACACTCCTCAAACAGATGTTGGGTAAGGTTACCTCACAATGTCCACCAGGGGACTGGGACAGAATTTTACAGCTGTTTTGTTCGCCCTATCGGGAAATCCCAAACGAACAAACTGGGTTTTCGCCATTTGAATTAATTTTTGGGGCAAAGCTAGAGGTCCCATGTCGATCTTAAAACAGCTTCTCGTGGGCTCCGAGTTGTCAGAGGAGGTTCAATCCTCTTATGAATATGTTGTAAATCTACGAAAAAAGATTGTGGAAGCATGCCTGATAGCAGTGGATGCTTCTGAGAGAGCAAAAGAAAAAACCAGAATATTCACTAATGAAGAAAGAAGAGAAAATTACGCTTATTGTGGCTGGGGATGAAGCATATGTGCTTCTCCCTACAAAAGAGAATAAACTATTAATTGCATGGAGAGGACCGTATAAAGTGGTTTTACAGTTAACTGATGTTGATTATATTGTGGATATAAAGGGTCAACATAGAACATTTCACATCAACATGCTCCAAAAATTCCATTCTCGACCTGGTAATCTTCAATCAGTTTTCGAGGCCATTGATGCGTCTCACTCAAAACTATTCCTCGCTTGCTGTAATTCATGATGAGGAGTCTTCATTCGAAGATGTCTCTCTGCCATTATCTTTTGTTCCGCTTCAAGCATCAGAGTCTTGGAGGGACGTTTCTATATCTCCAGATCTATCAGTCGACCAACACACTCAAATTTATACTCTGTTACAATCCTATCAGGATGTGTTGACTGAGATCCCAGGTAGTACTGATGTCATCGCTCATGACATTCTACTTCAAGATCAAACACCTATCCGGATAAAGTCATATCCCATACCAATTCATTTTCAGGCTCAAGTGGATAAGGAAATTGATAACATGCTTAAAATGGGTATTATAGAACCATCTCAATCACCTTACTCATTTCCTCTAGTGATTGTTAGGAAAAAAGATAAGTCCATTAGAATCTGTATAGACTTCCGTCGTCTTAACGGTATAACTTCTACTGATGCAGAAACCTATGCCTGTTCTTGATTCCTTACTGGAAAAGATGTCTGATGCCACATATTTCAGTAAACTTGATCTTTCAAAAGGCTACTGGCAGATTCCCCTTAACAGATAGATCTAAGCCTTACACTGCCTTTGCCACTCCTAATGGATTATATCAGTGGACTCATATGTGCTTTGGGCTCGTGACCGCACCGGCAACGTTTCTCCGGATCATGACAATCCTACTTGCTGGTCGGCCTGCTATCATAACATATATCGACCATATCTGCCTCTTCCACAATTCTTGGCAGGACCATATCTTAGGTCTTCAGTCTTTATTGGACATTCTACGCAGTCACCACCTCACAGCTAGACCTTCAAAAGTCCAAATCGGCTATAAAGAAATTTCTTTTTTGGGACATAGAATTTCTCAAGGATTCTTGAAAACAGATGACGACACTGTCTCAAAAATTCTTAATCTTGAGGTTCCTAAAACAAAAAACAAGTCATGAGTTTGTTAGGTCTAATCAACTTTTACAGGAAATTCATTCCTCGTTTCTCGGAAATAACTTCCATTTTGTCATCTTTGCTGAAAAAGGGATGTCCTAACAAAATAGTCTGGACCCAGCCATGCCAAGATGTATTAAACCGTATTAAATTTTCAAAGGCACCAATATTGAAAACTGCTTTACTCTCAGGTGTGATGCATCTCAATATGCGATAGGAGCGTCTTTGATGCAACTCCACAACAATGTTTTGCATCCTGTGTTGTATGTGAGCCGCAAGTTATCTTCAACAGAATCGAAATACCCTATTCTGGAAAGAGAGCTCCTAGCAATATCATGGAGTGTTTCCAAACTACAAAAATACTTGATTGGGGCTCCATTTGTCATCGAAACAGACCAGAGGGCTCTAGCATATCTACAAAATGCTAATTTTTCAAATCAAAGAACAGCTAGATATGCCCTAAGTCTACAGCCATACTCTTACACCATCCGGGCGATCAAGGGCTCTGAGAACAATCTTGCAGACGTCCTGTCACGCTGTACAACCATCTAGTCTAGTACTGGTTTGATACATCACGGAATTACCCCAGATGGACAAAATCTGAGAATCTGTCATATTCAAGTTGTCTTCGACAATCTACAGGTACACTTATATTTGCCACATTTGACTATCTTTATGTTCATTCCATGAGACTGTTATTCGTATAGTTCAAGGACTTTGTTTACAGCAACTAGTATGCATGGATACTTGCATTATGTGTTGGTAGGAAAACTTTATCGGTGATGGAAATTCAGGGAAAACTACTAGTGTATAACTTTTTCTCCAAGAGACATCAATCATACTCATGATTCAGGTACATCTCAGTACACAGTGTGAACCAAAGAAAACTATTATTCTGGGATAATTTATTACCTTTTGTTTGATAAACCATGGACAGGAATCAGTCACTTGAATTAGCTTCATGAACTTGTGAACACTCACAATTTTTGTGCTCAACAAACTTAATAGGGATATTTACCTAATATTCTTCGTTTTTGGACACATTAATTTTTATTACTACCTTTGTGCTTAGAACTTTTAAAAGTCTTGTTCTTTCCACTCTGTAAAGTTGCTTTCACACACACACTGTAAAGTATCAGTCTGTCTGCTCTGTAAGGAAGAGTGGTGTGTTGTTGAGATCAGGCATGCTCCAGTCTACCCAGCTGTAAATGGGTAACTCACCCTAGTCCTGAGTTAGGGAAGGCAAAGGCTCCAGGGGAAGCAGGCCCTAAACTTGGTCACTTCAGCCGACGCAGGATGGTGTATGTATGAAGTAGAAGTGTAGAGTGTGATTACCGCGAATGGTGTACTGTTCGTGTGCTGACCAATATAACCACTCACACTTGTGTCTACAAGGCACCAATGCAGACTGCTGGAATCTTAGTTTACTCAATTTATTCAGACGTACACACTGGGACATACGAGTACATCATGGTTCGTTGACATATCAATTTGTAGGTATACATAGCAGATCTGAAGTCATGACACATTCAGAAATAATGGGCAGTACATCAAAAGTTCAATGTCATGATACATTATGGCCACATCCCCCTATCTGACTAAACGCGTCAGTGAAGGGCGGATCGATAAATAACCAAAGTTACTTGACGTCCATAGTTTGTAGTATAGATTATGAAACCACGAAAAGGGGGTTTCTAGCAAGATTGAGATCTCCCTGTCACTGTCCGATAATAAGATAAATAATCTGTTCTCTTGGCAGTGATCAAAACATATGATGACTGAAATCCAACATGGCTGTCTCCCTGAGTTGTCGTTCACTCATTCATAGGAAGGAGAATATAAGCCAGAGTTAATTTATAATGGGTATATAAAGGATTTCATAAATGTTTCCATACAGCTCTACGGTGATCAGTTAATTCCACGTAGCCATAACCGCTGCAGGAAAATCTGTCATCTTCGTCGATACCAAACACGACACTAGCATAACGAAGCACCAAAAGTCAAGCTAGGCCTAACCGACGAGAGATCATCAAAAATAGGAGCTGGGTTTACCTGGAGTCCGAATCATCTATATACTGACATAAGGAGAGTCTCTAACACAAACTATCGTAGAGACACCATCTCCTTCAGAAGAAAAACCACGTCGTAAGACATTTTTTTCTGACGAAAGGACCAGCTCTTGAAAAACGTACCCCGCCATTTGTAAGCAGTACATCGGAACTCATCACGACTTGTCAAGACAACTCATACTTCCGCTAACAAGAATCTAGTCCCTCCTACCCATCCAAAATATACAATATAGGACTGATTCTACTTGTACTAATAATATGTAATACATATGAATTCAGGCCATAAACACAATAAGCAAATTAATATATTTTCTGGCCCTAAAAAATAAGTACAAACGCAAGCGCAATATCCTTGCGCTGGATCAATATCCAGAACGATTACTCCTATAATCAAAAGTGTGAATCAAACATGGATTATCTCGCTTTTACCATAAACAGCATTTTCATACACAAATAAATGAATGTCTATATTTTTCCCATATTAAATAGCCATATCGATTTTTGTAAAATGTGCGTCAAAATATGCACGCAACAGATTACCACACCCCTCAAAAAAAAAATGTACCATTTTTTTTTTGAAATACATCTAGGAGCAACATACAATAGGCTCACAACGCAGCAATAACAATGCGCAGATGATAAGCATAAGTTTTATGACCTTAGAGAAAGTACTTCTCTAAGTATAAATATTTCCAGAGAGGTGTCACCAACGCATACTACAATATTAGCAATGACACAATTTCCACATTAGTTTATACATAAATTCCATCTAAGATATCTTAACATCATGATCATCAAAGACGAAAAACATTGAAAGATCAGCGGTGAATACATATCAATGAACCGCTAAGTAGTGTTACAATCAATATATGATATATTACATATGTGTACACATTTCAACATAGAAACAACTGTATCAAAGTTGTATAACAGTTATGAATCATGTGGGCATCTAGACAAAATATCTGCCATCACATTTTCTGACCCACGGATAGCTCGCACCGAAAAATGAAATGGCTGTAGAGCAATCGCGTATCGCGTTGATCTCGCGCTCTTCAGATTTTTACTCTGAATAGCCGTAAGAGCTTTCTGGTCAGTTTCCACAATGAAATGCGCGCCCAGAAGAAATCTTTGCAGTTTAAGGATTGACCAAACCATAGCCAATAATTCACGGTCTAGGACCGAGTAATTCTTCTCTGCGGCATTTAATTTCCGAGAAATATACATCACAGGATGCAGAGTTCCAGAGTACTCTTGCATTAGTGCAGCTCCAATCCCGGTGGATGAAGCGTCACTACGAAGAATAAATGTCTTATCCTTAGAAGGCAATACTAGGATAGGTGAAGTAGAAAACATAGTTTTAACCTTATCCAAAGAGGATTGACATTCTTGAGTCCAATGGACTACATTAGGAGACCCTTTCTTTAGCAAGGAAGAAAGAGGTGACATAATGGAGGACAGATTCGGGATGAATCGTCCATAAAATTGTATTAGACCTAAGAGACTTCGTACTTGCTTTTTAGTCTTAGGAATAGAAATGTTAAGTATCTTACTTGTATTATGGTCTTCTGTTTTTAGGAACCCATGACCAACACGGTGTCCTAAGAAAGATATTTCGCTAAAACCAATACATGCTTTCGATGGTTTCGCTGTCAGGTTATGCTCGCGTAAGATAGACAATAGTTCATTTATACCATTATAGTGATCGTTCCAAGTATCACTGAAAAGACAGATGTCATCAAGATACGCAATGACATCTGAGCGATGAGATAGGATTCGACGCATCATGCGTACAAATGTAGCAGGGGCGTTCATAAGACCGAAAGGCATGAAATTCCATTGGAATAGACCCCTAGGCGTCGAAAAAGCAGTAAACGGTTTGGCGTGTTCGGATAGTGGAACTTGCCAATATCCCTTAGACAAATCGAGTTTAGTAAAGAAGTGAGAATTCGATAGTCTCGTAAGTAGCTCTTCTAGTAAAGGCATAGGTTCAGCATCGAATTTAGTCACTTGATTCAATTTGCGATAATCCACGCAAAAACGTATGTTATTGTCTTTTTTCCGTACTATAACCATCGGCGAAGAATATGCTGATGTGGATGGTTCAATAATTTTTAACTCTATCATCTCATCTAACTCTTTCTCTACCTGTGCTTGAAAATGTATCGGGATAGGATACGGTCTGACTCTTATAGGACTATGGTCAGTAAGAATAATGTCATGTTGAATGACATCAGTTTGACCAGGAATGTCAGTAAGGACATCCTGAAATTGTTCTAACATAGTAGAAACTTGTTTCTGCTCTCCTGGAGATAATTCTGGAGAAATTGCAACATCTTTCCATGATTCATTAGAGTGAAGAGGAATCATTGGAAAAGGTAAATTTACATCCGAGAAACTCGTTTCCTCATCCTGTATTACTGACAGAGATGAGTACTGTCCATGTTGGACTGGAAAATCGTCCGTTGCCTGGAAAACAGGTTGTAAATAATCAGGACGTTCATGGAATTCCGTGAGCATGTTGATGTGGAAGGTTTTACGCTTCCCGTCAATATCGACGATATAGTCAACATCGGAAACCTTTGATATTATATCGTACGGACCTTTCCAAGAAATGAGAAGTCTATTTTCCCTACAAGGTAGCAAGACAAATGCTTTGTCACCTGGACAAAGTTGACGCAAACATCTCTTTTTATTGGCAAATTCCCTCGCCTTCTGTTTCGCAAATTCAGAAGAAGCAGTTGCCAATTTGCATGCTTCAATAATCTTGTGTCTAAGTGCGATGACATATTCATAAGAGGATTTTGTGTCATCGACAATATTATCAGCAGTTATAAGATCATGCAGTAAGGACATAGGACCTCGCGGTTTCGCGCCAAAGACAAGTTCAAAGGGAGAAAATCCTGTATGTTCGTTGGCGACCTCTCTATATGCAAAGAGAGCCGCGGGTAAAACCCTATCCCAATCCTGAGGATGATCTTCTGTTATCTTACCTAGTAGGTTTTTCAGAGTTCTATTCAAACGTTCCACCATCCCATTGGACATAGGATGATAAATACTACTCAGCGATCTCTCTATCTTCAGAGTCGACATTACTTGAGACATGGTATCCGATATGAGTTGGGTACCATGGTCGGATAATATTTCTGCTGGAAATCCCAGACGAGAAAATATTAACCAAAGAGCATCTGCGACATCAGCAGTAGTTATGCTCTTTAGAGGAACAGCCTCCGGCCAACGTGTGCACATATCAACACACGTCAAAATAAATTGGTGTCCTCTAGCAGACTTTATCTTAAATGGACCAATGATGTCTATCGCCATTTTTTGAAATGGCCGAATGGGAATGTCTGCAGCCTGAATAGGTGCATCATGGCGTGGACCTCTGGATTTAATCTCTTGACATACTTTACAAGATCGACAATAGATTCGTATGTCCTTATTCACCGCAGGCCAAAAGAAAGATTGAAGAACTCTAGCTTTAGTACGGGAAAAAACCCATATGTCCAGCACACTGCGAATCATGAGCGTGCTGTAAAATTTTAACTCTCATATTTTTAGGCACAAGGATTTGAGAATGAATGGACTTAGCGGAGTCTTGTACCATACGTACAAGTACGCCATTCTTCAACGTAATCCAAGATTTACGATTAGTATCCTTATTCGGATCACCTTTTGTTGCCAGAGTAAAGAATTTCTTTAGAGTAGGATCATCTTCCTGCTGTTTGATAAAGGAATCGTGGGAAATCTCCAAGGGATCATCTTGGATCTGCGCATCATTATCTTCAGAATGTGAAGATTGTGGCATATTGAGAGCTTGAGCCCTAGTGATTACTGCATTAGCAGATTGCATATTAACATTTTCCCAATTAGAAATTTGCTGTGGAGTGCATTCTTTCACTCCATGAATGCGACCGATGATAAGATCAGCGATCGGATTCGGCAAGAGACATGCTTGCACCTCTCCTGTAAAGAAAGGCGTAGCAATATTGATAATGGCAGTGGAGTACTTCTCCAATGTGCCACCAAATGTTACACATTTGACTATATTGCCTGTAGCTCGAGAAGGATTTACGAGTGATTGCCTCACTCCAATTGTAGTGCACCCCGAGTCGAAAAGAATTGATACCGGAGTACCATCTATTAGGCCCCTATTAAAGACAAGAGCACCCCTTCCATTATGCGCAATTGACGCATGGAGAGCGGGAAGTGGGTGACCGCAGCTTAAAGTAGACACTGTGGTTGGATCGAATAATGTTTTGCATTGCGAACACTCAGATGCTCTAGCAAAATCAAAAGCGGAATTCGCTACACTATTGGAGTCTTTTTTATCATTATTCTGATTATCGGTGTCGTGGAACTCCTGTTGTGCAGAGTTAGCCTGGTAATAAGATTTACCATGTCTTTTGTGTTGTGATCTACCTCGGTTATAATTGTCTCTATAATTATTATTGCCTCTGTTATAACCCCTATTTGGGTTTGAATCATAATATTCATGATCATAATCATCATGCTCATTAAATTGAGTATCCCTGTAATATTGTTTCTTTTGTCTCCATGAAGCACTTGGGTAGTTCCTATAGCTACTCCCTTTCCGAGAATTTCTAACATTATGGGCACCCCTCGCGTGTCGAGGACTATCAGCCCGATTCCAGTTCTTCGAAGAAGAACTCTGATTTGAGTGGTTATCTTGGTTTTGATACTTATTCCAATTAACCTTTTTATCAAATTTATTTTTAGCTCCTTGGAATTTGTGTGAGTAATTCTGATTATATTCTGTTGCCGAAGCAACTGGCATACTCTCTTTAATGTTAGAGTTACTAAGAATCATGTCAGGGTGTGCCGTGGCATACTGGTCACAATATTCTTCCATTTGCTTTATTGTACTAGGTTTACGCTCATGTAAGAACTCTAGGAATGATTTATTTACAGAAGACATGACCTTGTCTCTTAGCAATAAATCCGTAAGACCATCAAATGTTTTCTCTGTTTTGGATAATTCAATCCATCGTGAAAGTGTAATTCGTGCTTTTGAGATGAATTCTGAGAATTCTACACCTACCTCAGGTCTCATTGTTTTAAACAAAAGACGATAACCTTCTTCAGACAGCTGATATCTCTTTATCAAAGCTGCCCTAACAGCATCATAATTATCTTTGTCGGCCTCTTCAACAAAATATAACTTACTCAGAGACTCCCCTTTTAGATTTTCAGACAACTGATTCACATACTGTGATTTGTCAACATTATGAGATCGACAAGCCCGTTCAAATCTAGAAAGCCAAAATGTTATGTCATCACTGGTAGGGTTAAACGCTGGTACCTTGACCTTGTACACGAAGGGTTTACCATTACCACCAGATGCCTGATTAACATTACTCATACATGTCAATTTTAATTTCTCTAATTCAAACTCATGTTCTCTTATTGCTTTTCTCTCTTCAGCTTCTCTATCTAATCTTCTCTGTTCTGCAGCAGCTTCTAATTTCTTCTGTTCTGCAGCAGCAGCAACTTCTAGTTTTTTCTGTTCTGCAGCAGCTTCTAATTTTTTCTGTTCTGCAGCAGCTTCTAATTTCTTCTGTTCTGCAGCAGCTTCTAATTTTTTCTGTTCTGCAGCAGCTTCTAATTTCTTCTGTTCTGCAGCAGCTTCTAATTTCTTCTGTTCTGCATCAAATCTCCTTTCCTCCACTTGCATCTGCAATTTCTTAAGTTCAGCAGCAGTATCAGCTTCTTTTTCTAATCTTTTTTCTTCAGCTATTGCTTTCCTTTCTTCTGCAGCAGCTTTTTTTTCTTCTATTTGAAGTTTTCTCTCCTCAGCCGCAGCTTTTTTTTCTTCAACAGCAGCAGCAGTTTTTTTCTCTTCTGCAGCTAATGCTTTGTCATATTGAGCAACAGCCCATTGTTCTAAGTCTTTTCCAGTCTTATCAAGAGATTTTCCTTGAGCAATAAAATAATCTAATGTAGACATATTGTCTTCTTAAATCAGAAACCTGAAAAAGTAAATAAATTACCCTCTTTCAAGTTAATGGGAGACAAGTCTATACCTTAGACTTAGTCTTAGTCCAAACTTGTATGGTTTATAATAACCAATGATAACTTGAGTACCTGTGGACAACAATAATTGTATCTCAAATACTGTGGGGGACAAGCCTTACAAAGGTCTTGTATACCTCAATGTAATCAAAGATCACTTGAGTACCTGTGGAAAAAAAATATTTCCCTTTACCAATCACTTTGGGAGAC
Organism: Oreohelix idahoensis; assembly: GCA_024509875.1. Lineage (NCBI taxonomy): Eukaryota > Metazoa > Mollusca > Gastropoda > Stylommatophora > Oreohelicidae > Oreohelix > Oreohelix idahoensis. The sequence continues at coordinate 878,785 of JAMPIV010005105.1, read as the reverse complement.
AAGCCTTATAAAGGTCTTGTATACCTCAATGTAATCAAAGATCACTTTAGTACCTGTAGAAAAAATATTTCCCTTTACCAATCACTTTGGGAGACAAGCCTTACAAAGGTCTTGTACATTTTGTTTTATAACAATAACAATCAGAAAGTACTGATCTGTACTATACTATCAGTGTATACCACTATACGTCATATGTCAACTAAAGACATTACAAATGACAAACAAGAAAAGACAATCTGAAAACATTTGCAGAGATCAAATTAAATCAAATAGGAGAAATGAAAAAAATGATCACAGAAACCGTGATGATAACTGCCATAAGATAACAAGACAAATAACGCCACAGTGTATAAACATAAGGGTGTAAAAAACTGAAATGAAAGAAAAGATGAGACCTACAATTATACAAACAAATCAAACAAAACTAAGGAACACAAAAAATGTTACAAATACAAATATGAAACAGTCGTCACAACTAACCAAATATTTGCAAACTATGTTGCATGCAAATTTCAATTAAGAAATTGCTCCCTATCGAACGCCAGAACAAGACCAATATCACTCGGTATTTCCTGTTCTAGTCACCACCCATCCAGGCCCGCAACATATAAACCCCTACACATATAAACAAATAACATGTAAGCATAAATAGCATATAGCATACAATATCATTTATGTCATGAATGGAATGTGTTGCAGGTATAGTGTTGTAAAGCAGGCACAGTTTATTTTAATACTAATAACTTGCCACTTTATTCAGTAATAGATTTAATTTTAAACTATTACACTGTCAATTTTTCTCTGTTGAGCATCTGAAGAACCAACGATGAACTATGCACTTTATGTTCAGCAACACTGTGATTCTTCTGTACGTTGAGAAATGTCAACAATATTGCTCCAGATATTTTCTACACTTGATACCACTGTCCTGTGTAATACTGTCTGTACAGCGAAAAACTGTCAACAAGCGCTGAAGCTGACATCGACTGTATAGCTGTCCTACTGGTGTTGATGTGTTCAAACAAATGTTCTTTCAGCTGTAAACTGAGATTCTCAACACAAAACTGCGTAAGCTGGACCCAGGAATCTGGCTCGCCACTGTAAAGTCTTGTTCTTTCCACTCTGTAAAGTTGCTTTCACACACACACTGTAAAGTATCAGTCTGTCTGCTCTGTAAGGAAGAGTGGTGTGTTGTTGAGATCAGGCATGCTCCAGTCTACCCAGCTGTAAATGGGTAACTCACCCTAGTCCTGAGTTAGGGAAGGCAAAGGCTCCAGGGGAAGCAGGCCCTAAACTTGGTCACTTCAGCCGACGCAGGATGGTGTATGTATGAAGTAGAAGTGTAGAGTGTGATTACCGCGAATGGTGTACTGTTCGTGTGCTGACCAATATAACCACTCACACTTGTGTCTACAAGGCACCAATGCAGACTGCTGGAATCTTAGTTTACTCAATTTATTCAGACGTACACACTGGGACATACGAGTACATCATGGTTCGTTGACATATCAATTTGTAGGTATACATAGCAGATCTGAAGTCATGACACATTCAGAAATAATGGGCAGTACATCAAAAGTTCAATGTCATGATACATTATGGCCACATCCCCCTATCTGACTAAACGCGTCAGTGAAGGGCGGATCGATAAATAACCAAAGTTACTTGACGTCCATAGTTTGTAGTATAGATTATGAAACCACGAAAAGGGGGTTTCTAGCAAGATTGAGATCTCCCTGTCACTGTCCGATAATAAGATAAATAATCTGTTCTCTTGGCAGTGATCAAAACATATGATGACTGAAATCCAACATGGCTGTCTCCCTGAGTTGTCGTTCACTCATTCATAGGAAGGAGAATATAAGCCAGAGTTAATTTATAATGGGTATATAAAGGATTTCATAAATGTTTCCATACAGCTCTACGGTGATCAGTTAATTCCACGTAGCCATAACCGCTGCAGGAAAATCTGTCATCTTCGTCGATACCAAACACGACACTAGCATAACGAAGCACCAAAAGTCAAGCTAGGCCTAACCGACGAGAGATCATCAAAAATAGGAGCTGGGTTTACCTGGAGTCCGAATCATCTATATACTGACATAAGGAGAGTCTCTAACACAAACTATCGTAGAGACACCATCTCCTTCAGAAGAAAAACCACGTCGTAAGACATTTTTTTTCTGACGAAAGGACCAGCTCTTGAAAAACGTACCCCGCCATTTGTAAGCAGTACATCGGAACTCATTACGACTTGTCAAGACAACTCATACTTCCGCTAGACCGGAATACAAGAATCTAGTCCCTCCTACCCATCCAAAATATACAATATAGGACTGATTCTACTTGTACTAATAATATGTAATACATATGAATTCAGGCCATAAACACAATAAGCAAATTAATATATTTTCTGGCCCTAAAAAAAGTACAAACGCAAGCGCAATATCCTTGCGCTGGATCAATATCCAGAACGATTACTCCTATAATCAAAAGTGTGAATCAAACATGGATTATCTCGCTTTTACCATAAACAGCATTTTCATACACAAATAAATGAATGTCTATATTTTTCCCCTATTAAATAGCCATATCGATTTTTGTAAAATGTGCGTCAAAATATGCACGCAACAATCTACTGAAGTCTTATACCAACTGAGCATGTCTTGTTTGCATTGGCATTAACTACTTTTACCAAACTACACAGGGTCGTGGGGACTTATTATGCTTGTCTTAATCATCATGGTATATCATCCATTGAGATTGTGAATAAAGACTCATGTGAGAGAAGAAAACAAAACATAATATGAATGAAAAAAAAAAAGTAGAAAAACAGAAAACAGTATTCTCTTATCATGAAGGTATTACATCATGTACTTCATTGCATGTGTCTTACAACTTTCATATATATTATAATTACTTAATGGTCATCTATAGCATAATTACTTTGCAATTGGATTAAGTGACAATATTCACTCAGTCTATGACCTGACAGGACTTAGACCAAAAGTATGTGACATTAGAGTGAAAATGATTGACAGGTATGGATGAGTTCATATAACACGTAGTCTTAGTTACTGGAAGGCAGGTCATCTACTTCTTATGTGTCATATTGTCTCGACTTGAGTAAGACTTAGGCTTTGATATTTTCATATCAATGTCCTCACGTTGTGTTAAATTTGGCTTTCTCATGACAGACACAGGGGTTGGAGTACTTCCTGGTCTCCGCTCGTATTATATTTGAGCTCTCTACTTGGGGGCACTGGAATCTCACTTTATATTTTGTTTACCTACCTCTGAGGAAGAAAAATTTCATTTTTCTCCTCAGACAGGGGAGGGGGGAAGATGTGACGTACATTTTATATGCTGTTATTTATGTTCTTATATCTAGCTATTAAATAGCTTCGTCCACAAGTTTTTATTACCGTCCGTCGCATTGCGGCAGAGACGACGTCACTAATCAGTATGCAAGAGAGGTCAAAAGGTGGGCGAATGATAGCGAAGGGTTCAGGGGGCATTAGGGGGATGTGTCGTTGAACAGGGAGGATGCATGTGTGAATTGCTCAGAGATATTTCAGATGTCGGTGTGTTTGATAGATATGTTCTGAAGTAAGTCTGTTCATCCTGGAATGACAGAGTGCCTGATTCATTCACAGGATAGGTAGAGGAGTGAATAGAAATGATATAGTGATGTTTAAAGACGGAAGACGGGCGATGTTCCCGGTTCTTATATATTCGTATGTTCATAGAGATACAGCTGATTACAGGACTGGATCACGATATTTACTGACAGACTGTTATATGCCAGTATCTGCATTTTCCCTATGCCAGGGGAGTTAGCGATGTGTAGTGAAAAAGGTCTTACAAGTAATACTTCATTGGAGCATACGTTTTATCCATAATAAACATGTTCGTGTTGTGAATAAGCTGGACGTTTCTTCAATTCTTGTGCGGATGTTTATGTAGCAAGTAATTAAGAACTCTTGTATGATCACTTGGCTACTGCAAATATGTTTTACTCTGCCATGAATTAAATCATTAAACCTAAGAGCAAGTTGGAGAACGCCACACAAGGTAGTATAACATCATAAATTAACAGTACCTGATCACAAAATTAAGAATAAGTATATTGTAATGAAAAACTAAATCATCAGAGCCTCCATACAGTATATTAGATAAAAGTACAACACAATCAGTTAGGGTTGCATATAATCAGCACTCATAAAGTATACTGTTCAAAGAAAAACGCATAGCTACTGAAGGCACACACATAGCCATAATTTTGTATAATTCAATAACTTTTTTAATTTAATGAGTTAATTGTTCAAATTGCATACAAGAATACCTTAGGGTTCAACCAATCAATTGACAGTTGTGTTGTATCTGGGTCACGAGAGTTTTTTGGCGTACGGGCTTTCCCGTTAGTATGGTGTGTGGCCTCCTCTTGCATCGATCAGCGACTGGCATCTCCTGGGCATGGATGCGATCAGACGTTTGATGTGGGCCTGTGGGATGGCTGCCCACTCCTCCTGGAGTGCCTGAACAGATTACGACGATTGGCTGGAGCAACGTCTCGGCGACAAACACGTCTATGCAGCTCATCCCACAGGTGCTCAATCGGACTCATGTCTGGAGACAGGGATGGCCAGAGAAGGGTGAGAATGTTGTTGGCAGTCAGGAACTGCATGGTCAACCGTGCACAATGGGGTCTGGCGTTGTCCTGTTGAAACACAGACCTTTGGGCAGCCAAAAGTGGAAGGACATGGGGTCGAAGAATTTCATTGACGTATCGTTGCACATTCAAGCCTCCTTCAATGTGCACCAATTGACTCCTTCCGTTGTAACTGATCATTCGCGACACCATTGCACCTCCACCACCGTGCGGCGGAGCTTCATCAACGCAATTTTGGGCAAAACATTCATTTCGCCTACGGTAGAGCCTACGCCGTCTATCATGACGCTGCAACAAAAAGAAAGATTCGTCACTAAACCAGACACGTCTCCATTGATTGTCAGCTGCCCAGGGACGATGCTGGTTGGCCCAAAGAAGTCGATTTTGGCAATGGCGGCGCGTAAGGACAGGTCCTCGGTGAGGTCGTTGTGCCCAAAGTCCAGCGTTTATTGTAAACCTGTCTCCGAGGTGACGAAGCCGAATAAAGCGATCTTCCGCTGCTGTTGTCATTCTGGGTCGTCCACTGCGATGCCGGTCTTCAAATGAGCCAGTGGCTTGAAACCGGTGCCAAAATCGACTGATGGTACTCTGATGCGCGTTTAGATGCCTGGCAACCTGACTTTGACTTTCGCCTGCATGCAGTCGGCCAATAGCAATGTTCCTTACATTTATCGATAGAGACGCCATAAATGTCTGCTTGAAAATGAACTGAATTTTTTGTGTGTGGCGTTATCCTTTTATAGGGTTTCAGTTGCGTAGTCACTGAATAGTGTTCACCCCAAATTTTGTTGCTTTCACGTGCGCGCAACATGAGCTGTGGTCAAAAATTGCGTCATAAACACTATTGACCACTGCGTTGTAACGATTACAAAAACGAACGCAATTCAGGTCAACACGTGCATTTGACACTGTAAAGAGCATTTGAGGCTGGTTTTTATATACCCTAGTACCAAATTTTACTTACAAACTCATAAAAACGCGCCCTTGGATAGCTATGCGTTTCTTTTTTTTTTTTTTTTTTTGAACAGTATATTTGGACAGTATACGATTATATGAGTAGGGACTGTGCGTGTTTTTCATGTCATTGGAAAGATTGTTCCAAAGATGAGCAGCTGAGTAAGCCAAACTAGTCTTAAATAGGTCTAGCCTGGGCTTGGGTACCCATAATTTGTTTAAGCGCTGACTACGACTTTCATTATATTTTAAAAGCGGCCAAAGATACTTTGGAGCATTCTGTGACAGGATTTTGTGAATAAATTTCCCTTTGTTAAAGAGGAAGCGCTTCCTGAGGGGTAATATTTGAAGATAATTATATAAATCTATACAATGTGATTGGTGTTTATCAACAACAAGGCGCATTGCGCGTTTTTGAAGCGAGTGAAGCCTTTTTGTGTTGGAGACAGAACAACCATCCTAGATTGTGGAACAGTAGTCTAGATGCGTTTGTATATGAGATATGTAGAACATTTTCCTTGCCTCCTCATCCAGGAAATGTTTAATTTTGGTTAATTGGTAAACTTTTTGTGCTGTCTGCTTTGTGAGTGCATGTACGTGTTGAGTTCCAACTTAGGTGTTAGTCAACAGTGAGACCTAGAGTTCTGTGTTTGCGTTTTCAATTCGTGATGTTCCAATGTAGAGCTGAAGTGTTGTTTTCTGCAAGTTTTGTAGTTTTTGTCTGGTTGATATTAACATACATTTTGTTTTACTAATATTTATTTGCATGCGATTCTCGTTGCTGCACTTAATAAGATTATGTGTATCGTTTTGTAAAGATTGTTCTAGTGTGGTGCAACTTTTATCACTTGTATAGACAGTATAGCCATCAGCAAACAGGTCACATGATGAGTGTTTGAAGTATAGATGAAGATCATTAATGTATACGGTAAAGAGAAGAGGGCCGAGAATAGAGCCCTCAGGAACACCTGTATTGACAACGGTTGGGTTCGACAAGGAATTATTGTAAGACTGACAGGAACGATTTAATTAACTTTACCAGCTTAATATTTACTTTCATTGTTTCTAATTTTCTGATTAAAATAAAGTGATCTATCATATCAAATGCTTTTTTGAAGTCTACAAATATTGCTCCACATATATTATCGTTATTGATGTTTAGGTGCCAATTGTCTATCATCTTTGTTAAGGCTGTGTGGCATGAATGCTTTGGTCTAAACCCCGATTGACTGCCGGTTAGCAGGTCATTATTGACTAGGTGTTGTGGTGTTGAAGACCGGCTACCACGACAAGCATGGGAAACAAAGAGCCAAGGATCCAGACCCCCAGGACGACCCAGAGTCCGCTGGGAGGACAACATTAGACAATCTTTGAAGGACCGAGGACTAGAATGGAACCAGGCCAGGAGGAAGACAGCCGATAGGATAGTCTGGCGCTCTCTCTTCCAAACCTCTACACCTCACGGTAGAAGGGGAACGACTAAGTAAGTAAGTTGTGGTGTTGTTTTGTGGATGTGTTTTTCCAGTGGTTTGGACAGCGAAGATATAAGAGAAATGGACCTATAATTACCAAGGTTACTACTATCAGATGAACCTGGTTTGAGAAGTGGGTATACTTTAGCGCTTTTAAAAGCAGATGGAAAGTAACTCCTTGCGATACAGTGATTATATATGTATGTCAGTGAATCACTAATGGCTGGTGCGGCAAAGCGCAGTATTCGATTACTGATTCCTTCAAGTCCCGATGAGTTATTATCTTTAAGGCCAGTAATATAGTTATAAACTTCGTTAACTGTTATAAAAGGGACAGAGCGCTGGCCTCTTGTGGCAAAGGTGCCCGGTTAGATTCACGGTCGGGAAATTGTCACCCCCACCTTTCAATGCTAGACCTAGTATAGTGAAATTTCTAACACTTCACCGCCACACGGCAGTATTTCCTATGGGGCTACTTTTAACTTTTAATGCAGGGCATCCTGGTTACTCTTTTTAGCTGCCTGTGATATTCTTAATATTCTTTAGTTAAGTCTCATCTCTGTGGTCTCTAGGGATTGTCTTCCTTGTCTATTTATTTCCCATAGTACTCTCCCATATTTCAGGATTCCACAATATCAGGATTGGCTCTGTATAACAGAGCTATTTTTCTTACTTCCACTGGCAGATATGTTTTCTCATAAAATATTTCTCATTTTATTGAACGTGGTTTTTGTTTGGTCTGTTCTTAGTATCATATTCAGTGTTTTAACATATCATTTATTCACTTTGCCATCTAGTATCCTATTCTCTATTTTCAAACAGATAAAGGAAATTCCAGGACAGAACATCAGTGGAAGGTCAATAAACAACCTTAGATATGCAGATGATACCGTGTTGTTAGCTGAAAGTGAACAGGATTTACAAGAACTAGCGAAGCAAGTGAACAGTATAAGTCAAGAATATGGATTGGGGATTAATATTGAGAAAACAAAAACTATGATAATTGGCAAAACGGATGAAAAGCCCACATTAAAGATAAGCATAAATGGGGAAATCCTGGAACAAGTCAAGAGCTACTCATATCTTGGTCATATAATAACAGAAGATGGCAGATGTGAAACAAAAATCAAGAAGAGAATAGGAATGGCCAAAGCTACATTCAACAACATGAAACATATACTGACATCTAGACAGTTAACTCACAAATTAAAACTGAGAATCATAAAATGTTATATATATATATATATATATATATATATATATATATATATATATATATATATATATATATATATATATATATATATATATATATATATATATATATATATATATATATATTCTGCACTATTGTATGGCGTAGAAACATGGAACATGAATAGGCAATTGGAAGAACGAATTGAGACTCTTGAGAGGTGGATGTTTAGAAGAATGTGGCGCATCTCATGGAAAGAGAAGAAAACAAATAAGGAGGTCCTAGAAAATCTAGGTATGAAGAGAGAACTAATGAGGGAGATCAAAGTTAGGCAGCTAAAATACTTTGGCCATTGTCACGTAGGGTTTATATTCATTTAATTTCCTACAACTTCTTCCTATTCTTTCACCCGAAAATTCTCTCTTTTATTATCTCTGTATTTCATTTTTTACTGTATTTTTTTCACCCATTCGTTTTGCGAATATTATTTTCATATAATTCGCAAACTTTACCTGTTTTCCCTTCTCATAAACTGAGAATCGCGCTAGGACGATATTACGTAGATGTCAGGGCTGCAGGGCGTCAGAAGGCGTGATAAGTCGGTTCGCTGAACACAGGACGTAGCAAATCGTCTACATTCTCACCGAGCGCGCGAGCTTCTTCTCGGCATAAGTCCCGGTGAGGTGTGATACTTTACATCTGCACCGGTCAGTATCCAGACATTTGTCTGGAAAATCCCAAACTGACACGGCGCTCACTTGGGCCATGGTCAGCTGTAGTGTGAAAACTGCCCTGAAATGGAGTCAGGCTGTCTGGGATTTGAAACTGACACGCGTACATCGTGGTCAGTAGGTGACAGTTACGACACGCGTTAAGCGGACGTAAATGTTGGGAGTAGGGGAGATAATTTCGCTTGGCGAAGTAAGTTTGGGCCCTTTGTCTGATTTTAAGATATTGGCCAAGTTTGAAACTTTAATTTCATTCTCGCTCATAGACTCCACAGTAGATAGGTCGCTCGTAACAGAATAGCTGTTAGCGAAGATCTCAGTTTGTTTCGGCAATTTGTCGAACTTCTAGACTTCCAGAAATATTTTCAGCATTTTTATTCTTAAGTTGTGCGACTACCTGTAATTCTGTGGTTGAGGTAATTAATATGATAGATATATAGATTTTGTGAGTGTTAAAGTGTTAAATCGCTTAATTCATTTTAATCTATTTCTTTAGCGCAGAAGAGAAATAAAGTGGTAGGCTGTTATATTTTCTAGGGAAGCATTCAGTGGAAAGCAGAATAAAATTAAAATTTCTAGCTTATAACGGCAATTGTAGCTATTTATAAATTTAATTTAACTGCTAATACTCAGTCGAGTGTATTTTTCTAAACTAACGTATAAACTCTAGAATCCAGCCTCATGAATGGTGACGGAATACGCACGTGTTCTTAATTTATGAGGATTGCTGATTTTTAAATATAACTTACGTCACGGGAAGTTTAAATGATAAGCAAAGCTCTCTGCTTGCAAGTTTAAATGTAAGTTTTAACCAGTACAGATTCTGTTTATTATATTATATGTGTTATTTTTCCTCCACACAGTGAAAGTTTTGGGGTGACCCTAACTTTACCAGCACCTAGTAGTAGTTTCCATACTTGTGAAGAAATAGACAGTCCTTATTTTGAACCACGTGGGTTTTCTCAAGTAACACTGATCTGACGGTGCAAGTTAGACAGAAATACTAATATCCCTATAACGGGTTTTCAAAGACTGTAATGATAAATACTGGACCTTGGAGCCAGCACTTAATTTCTTCTAGAAACTCTATATAATTGGCTGCCTGGTGGCGTGAATATTAACAATCATTTCCCGACTAGATTATATCTTGTGGACAAATCTGTGGTGTGACTAAAGTGAATCCTATACTGAGGGAAGGCACCGACCTGACATTCATCATTTTTTTGAAACCTACGCTATTGACACTGTGCTCTGCTAGCTCCCGCGCCTGGAATAATTGTTAGGTGACTTAATCAGACATTTGAACCAATTTGCATACCCAAGTAGTCGTTCCCGGAGACTCCAAGTTAAATACGTCTTTTGGAACTGGGGACTTCTTGGCAGAAGACTGCATTTTTTTGAGTCTGTGTGAAAATCTAAAATCAATGTGTTCCAAGAGGCAGCAAGCAAAGTCGTGAGTACAAGTATGAGAAGCCATGGCGGAATGAATGAGTGTACGCTGGTTTGAGTGATATTTTTCACTATTTTATCTTTGACACCCTGTTGCTGTCCTAATTTTTTTTTTCAATCTGCATAATTTGTTGCTAAGGCTAGAGTTCTTGTGCTTTGTCTTAGGTTAAATCAGATTTTTTTCAAACTCTGTGCATATAATTACGAGATAAAACAAAGAAAAACTCTTAGACTCAAACCCGATGTATCTGTGACTCGGGCGCCATCATCTGTTCTCTTAACGGGGCCGGGCTAAACCTAGAGTTAACACTATAACGGGGCTAACATCCTTGCAACATTTCCTTGAAATTTTTATGACTATGTGTATATGTATTTTCCTTGATGTACTTTCTTTGATGTTGTGAGCGAATTTTTCCTGATATTAAAATCGCTCTTGAACTTAATAATAGTGTTTGGTCAGCTCGTTCTAGATAATATATATATCATTGTTATAGTTTTCCCACGTCTGTGTGTTTACCTGTCGTCACGTGTATGTGCGTGCCTGTGAGTGATAGAAATATACGTAATATGTATATTGGTGTAGTCTGTCTGACGCTGTAACAACTGTTGTAGAAGATAGGTGAGAGAGAGAAGAATTCTTTTCGCTTTCAGAGACAGCCACTATATCAAATCTATCATCTCACGTGTGTGGAAATTCTATTACCTTTCACTAACTCTCACTGAGTCTATCACCTATTCAAACCTATTCAGAAGGGACCAAACCTAGTCTTAATTCTCCTATCGGAAATCTACGACAAATGAGGGCTCGTTTCCGGTCTTTGAACTTAGAATAGGAAGACGAGTACGACAAACGTGGACTCGTCTATCTGGATTTTGAACTTAAGATTCTGTATTCTGATATAGAGTAAGAGTGTGATGTCTTGTGAGTTGTTATATCTTTAAATAATTACCCCCTAGACTAGCGATCTGTTTACGGGCGTGCTGACCACACAAACTAATAGTTTTTTTTTTCCACAGCATCTTTGAATAATATACATTTTGGTTACAGGTTGATTTTGTCGGGATATATGTTAACTGCTGATTGTAATACTAAACGCTGGTAAAGTAGTGAGTGTATAACATTCACTGGGTTTTGAAGCAGGAAGGTGTTTGAACTAAGTTAAGGAGTGCGTTTCGGACTATTTGTCCAGATTAATTGCCTCCCTTACCCGATCTGACTTCAGGGGCGAACTTATAGTGGATTTTAAAATTAAGGGGATTTTTTTTTCTCCGAAATTTTTTTTTGCAATAATTATTTTGCTTTTCCACTGTAGCAACTTATTTTTCAGTTGTAATCTTTACTACCATTTATTTGGCGTAGTCGTGTTTTGCATTAAGTGCTTTATTGCCGATAATAGCAGCGATAGTTAGATTTTACTTTGGAGGAGGTATCCCAGGGTTAAGGATATCATCTTTTGATTTTTTGGTTTTTTTTTCTCGTAAGTGGTAGGAACCAGGTTATTCTTTTTCCTATTTTCGTTCTCCACTAGTCTCAGTCACTGACATAATATGGCCGAGAGGGCAAAGCTTAGACAACTTCTCAAGGACGAAGCGAGAGAGGAGGGACTGGAAGGAGAAGAAGCGAAAGCTTTTGTCAGGGACGAACTTGAGAGATATGATGCGGAGAGGAAAGAAGAAGAACTAAAGAGGAAAGAAGAAGCAGCGGAGAGGAAAGAAGCGGAAGACCGGCTATTACAGCAGAAGAAGATGGACGAGGAAATGGAAATTCGCAGGATGCAGCATGAGGAAAGAGAGAAAGAGAAACAGAGACAGCATGAGCTGGCGCTTAAGACTCTAGAGTTCCAAAGCCGTGGTGCTGCCTCTACCTCCAGCAATGGAGAGTCTTCTCCTCATTCTTCCTTAACTGACCCGGCTAACACTCAATCTCTTCAACTAAATGCTATGTCTTTCACTCTTGAATCTTTTCCTTGTCCAAATGAGAAGATTGACACATGGTTAGAAAAATTTGAGAAAATTGCAACTCTGTACGGGTTAGAGAGGTCGCGTTGGAATATGAAACTTTCCCAGGCCCTAAAAGGTTCTGCTTATGATGTTTATTCTAAGCTGGAAAGTAGCCAACAAGACGACTACGATGTGTTGAAGAAAGCGTTACTGGAGCGCTTTGAAATGAACGCTCGCAAGTTTTCGCAACTGTTTCGCAACAGCCGGAAAGAGAATTCTGAAACTTTTCACCAGTTCTCATCTCGTCTTAAGGGATATCTAACAAAGTGCCTTGAGCTTTCGCAGCTCCCCTCTACCTATGAAGGTCTTGAGGAACTTGTTCTAACTGAACAAATAAAGAACACTTTGTCTGCTGATACCCGGAGATTTCTCGCTGAGCAGGGGGCAGAAAAACTTGAAGACATTTTGGAAAAGTCTGAGCGTTATCACAATGCGCTGGCTGAACTACCGGCCACAAAGCGGAAACCGACAGAGGAGCATTTTCGAAAACATAACCTAGAGCAATCTTCTCAGGCTTCTAACCAAAACAACCACAGAGAAACTGGACCTCAAAACCCCCCTCCTGAAAAATCCAAGTTCTACAAGAACAAGTACCCCAACCACCCCAAACAGTCTGATCAACCCGACCGCCCTACATGGCAGCGTAGCCAGAAAGGACAAGGTGGCAAAGGGAGAACCCCTGAGCACGGGACATATGATCAGACCGAGCACACCGAGCCTAAACGCATCGAATGCTTATTAACAGTCTCGCAAGGCGGAATTATTGACAGTGATTCCCAACCTCTTGGGGATAGACCCTCAACGCGAGGTATTGTTATTTTGAACGGTTCTCAAACTTCTTGCTTATTTGACACGGGGCTTTCTTACGATTGCATTGTTGCCAGAAACCTGGTTAAACCCGGTCAAGAGACAGGAGAGACCGTCAAACTTTGTGGAGTTCGTAAGAGTGATGCACCTACAGCGCTTCCCATCGCATTGGTGGAGATACACTCTGACTTTGTCAGAGGTGTGATCAAAGCGGCTGTTATGGATGACCCCATCTACCCAGTCATACTTGGCGGGAGATACGTGTGTATTGGGAAACCGGAAGAGCCGATTGTGGCAGCAGTAACTACAAGAGGGCAAACCAAGAAGGAACGGGAGCCTGCGCCAAATTTGTTACCTATGGAACTTAAAGAAGCGCAATACAAGGACCCTACTTTGGCACCCTGCTTTAGGAAACTGCCCATGGCTAAGGAACCCAAACAGCACGGGGACATTTTTTTCTGAGGATGGCGTACTTTATCGGAGAACGGGCAAGCCTGACCAAGGTTACAACCAGCTCCTAGTACCGAAACAGTACAGAAGCCAAATCCTAGAAATGGGGCACTCTCTTCCCTTTAGCGGACATATGGGACAGAACGCCACAAACCAACGTATAACCACTCATTATTGGTGGCCAGGAGTGAAATACTGATATCATCAGATATGTCAAATCCTGTGCCCAGTGCCAACGTGTGCCACCCAAGCAACGGGCACCCCCAGTCCACATGGGTGAAATGCCAATAATGGGAACACCATTCGAACGGGTTGTGATCGACATTTTAGGGCCTTTCGAAAGGACTAAAAGAAGGAACAGGTTTATCCTGACCTTAGTCGATACATGCACTTTATGGGCGGAAGCTATCCCGCTAACATGCGCAGATGCCAAGCATGTCGCAGAAGCCCTCGTGCAGATTTTCACTCGGTTGGGATTCCCTCAGCAAGTGTTGACGGATAATGGATCTCCATACCGAAACCTGTTGATGGATGAGATCGTTAAGATCTTGAGGACCCAGCACATCCACACTAAGCCATATACTCCGGCCGGAAATGGGCTCGTGGAACGTGCTAATGGAAACCTCACCATGATGCTAAGTAAGCTGGCACAAGTGAAACCTGAAGATTGGGATCTCTGTATTCCTGCAGCATTATTTGGCTACAGAGAATCTCCTCATACTTCCACAGGATTTCCGCCAGCTACACTCTTATTCGGCAGACCCATTAAGGGCCCGCTTGAAGCCTTACTTCAGTCTCTGACAGACGAGAAGGCTGATGAGACAGTTGTCTCAGCCAGTAAATATGTGTCGGTTTTAAAGGAACGGTTGAAACTAGGGTGGGACCTAGCAACGACTAACTTTAAGCGAGCACGCACCAAGCACGCTAACCGATACAGGAAAGTCGCGGAAGAGAGAGAACTGGAAGCAGGAGAGAAAGTTTTGGTGTTGCTCCCTACCGAGAACAACCAACTGAAGATCGGATGGCAAGGGCCGTTTACCGTCCTGAAAAAGATTTCTAAGGCTAACTACCAGATCTCTATTGAAGGAAAGGAGAAGGTTTTCCATTTAAATCTCTTAAAGAGATACTTGGAAAAACCAGTGCCAACCTCCGACCATCTCCTGACGATCGCCAAAACTGACGAAGATGATGATAGTGGCAGGGATATTCCACCGCTATCACAGGAAATCTTTCAAAAATGTCAGAAGCGGCGACGCTCTTTCAAGCGCGCATGGGAGACATTCCGGGGGAAGGAAACTTTGAGGAGTGGACTTGAGTAGGAATTGGACAGAGATGGAGGGGGAAGATGAGAGGGAAGAAGACAGACACCCCGAAGCTACGGTTATAGGAAATTAAACTCCATAACGTAGACATGGAGTGCTTCCATATCTTAAAGGGGGGAGGCTCTGTCACGTAGGGTTTATATTCATTTAATTTCCTACAACTTCTTCCTATTCTTTCACCCGAAAATTCTCTCTTTTATTATCTCTGTATTTCATTTTTTACTGTATTTTTTTCACCCATTCGTTTTGCGAATATTATTTTCATATAATTCGCAAACTTTACCTGTTTTCCCTTCTCATAAACTGAGAATCGCGCTAGGACGATATTACGTAGATGTCAGGGCTGCAGGGCGTCAGAAGGCGTGATAAGTCGGTTCGCTGAACACAGGACGTAGCAAATCGTCTACATTCTCACCGAGCGCGCGAGCTTCTTCTCGGCATAAGTCCCGGTGAGGTGTGATACTTTACATCTGTACCGGTCAGTATCCAGACATTTGTCTGGAAAATCCCAAACTGACACGGCGCTCACTTGGGCCATGGTCAGCTGTAGTGTGAAAACTGCCCTGAAATGGAGTCAGGCTGTCTGGGATTTGAAACTGACACGCGTACATCGTGGTCAGTAGGTGACAGTTACGACACGCGTTAAGCGGACGTAAATGTTGGGAGTAGGGGAGATAATTTCGCTTGGCGAAGTAAGTTTGGGCCCTTTGTCTGATTTTAAGATATTGGCCAAGTTTGAAACTTTAATTTCATTCTCGCTCATAGACTCCACAGTAGATAGGTCGCTCGTAAACAGAATAGCTGTTAGCGAAGATCTCAGTTTGTTTCGGCAATTTGTCGAACTTCTAGACTTCCAGAAATATTTTCAGCATTTTTATTCTTAAGTTGTGCGACTACCTGTAATTCTGTGGTTGAGGTAATTAATATGATAGATATATAGATTTTGTGAGTGTTAAAGTGTTAAATCGCTTAATTCATTTTAATCTATTTCTTTAGCGCAGAAGAGAAATAAAGTGGTAGGCTATTATATTTTCTAGGGAAGCATTCAGTGGAAAGCAGAATAAAATTAAAATTTCTAGCTTATAACGGCAATTGTAGCTATTTATAAATTTAATTTAACTGCTAATACTCAGTCGAGTGTATTTTTCTAAACTAACGTATAAACTCTAGAATCCAGCCTCATGAATGGTGACGGAATACGCACGTGTTCTTAATTTATGAGGATTGCTGATTTTTAAATATAACTTACGTCACGGGAAGTTTAAATGATAAGCAAAGCTCTCTGCTTGCAAGTTTAAATGTAAGTTTTAACCAGTACAGATTCTGTTTATTATATTATATGTGTTATTTTTCCTCCACACAGTGAAAGTTTTGGGGTGACCCTAACTTTACCAGCACCTAGTAGTAGTTTCCATACTTGTGAAGAAATAGACAGTCCTTATTTTGAACCACGTGGGTTTTCTCAAGTAACACTGATCTGACGGTGCAAGTTAGACAGAAATACTAATATCCCTATAACGGGTTTTCAAAGACTGTAATGATAAATACTGGACCTTGGAGCCAGCACTTAATTTCTTCTAGAAACTCTATATAATTGGCTGCCTGGTGGCGTGAATATTAACAATCATTTCCCGACTAGATTATATCTTGTGGACAAATCTGTGGTGTGACTAAAGTGAATCCTATACTGAGGGAAGGCACCGACCTGACATTCATCATTTTTTTGAAACCTACGCTATTGACACTGTGCTCTGCTAACTCCCGCGCCTGGAATAATTGTTAGGTGACTTAATCAGACATTTGAACCAATTTGCATACCCAAGTAGTCGTTCCCGGAGACTCCAAGTTAAATACGTCTTTTGGAACTGGGGACTTCTTGGCAGAAGACTGCATTTTTTTTGAGTCTGTGTGAAAATCTAAAATCAATGTGTTCCAAGAGGCAGCAAGCAAAGTCGTGAGTACAAGTATGAGAAGCCATGGCGGAATGAATGAGTGTACGCTGGTTTGAGTGATATTTTTCACTATTTTATCTTTGACACCCTGTTGCTGTCCTAATTTTTTTTCAATCTGCATAATTTGTTGCTAAGGCTAGAGTTCTTGTGTTTTGTCTTAGGTTAAATCAGATTTTTTTCAAACTCTGTGCATATAATTACGAGATAAAACAAAGAAAAACTCTTAGACTCAAACCCTATGTATCTGTGACTCGGGCGCCATCATCTGTTCTCTTAACGGGGCCGGGCTAAACCTAGAGTTAACACTATAACGGGGCTAACATCCTTGCAACATTTCCTTGAAATTTTTATGACTATGTGTATATGTATTTTCCTTGATGTACTTTCTTTGATGTTGTGAGCCGATTTTTCCTGATATTAAAATCGCTCTTGAACTTAATAATAGTGTTTGGTCAGCTCGTTCTAGATAATATATATATCATTGTTATAGTTTTTCCCACGTCTGTGTGTTTACCTGTCGTCACGTGTATGTGCGTGCCTGTGAGTGATAGAAATATACGTAATATGTATATTGGTGTAGTCTGTCTGACGCTGTAACAACTGTTGTAGAAGATAGGTGAGAGAGAGAGAAGAATTCTTTTCGCTTTCAGAGACAGCCACTATATCAAATCTATCATCTCACGTGTGTGGAAATTCTATTACCTTTCACTAACTCTCACTGAGTCTATCACCTATTCAAACCTATTCAGAAGGGACCAAACCTAGTCTTAATTCTCCTATCGGAAATCTACGACAGCCATATAAAAGGCATAACACCTTGCAGAAGACTATAACAGAAGGGAGAGTTGAAGGCAAACGTGCAACGGGAAGACAGTAAATTAATATGAAACAAATATAAAGGTATGTTATAAGGCACTCTTAGGAAATAAAGAAGTAGAACACTAGACAACAGAAAAACAACAGACATGAGTGGCTTACCCAGGATTTGAACCCTGGACCTTCCGTGCGACAACACCGCCTAGCTATGCAAGCGAATCACACTGTCCTCCCTGCCATCTACGCATCCCCAATTTAGGATATTTCAATGACAGGTCATTAGTGCGAACCTCTATACATAACACCGGAAGTTTACCATGGGCAGTTCAGCCTATTAATGACGCAATCACTTCTGTTGTTCCCCTATATATCAGTATTGGTCAGTCCAACAAGACAAAGACCTTAATACTGTGTCCAGTATGATAGTAGACTTAGAACAGTAAGAACAGGACAGAGGGTAGGTTTGGTATTGTATAAACATTTATAACACATAAGGAAGGGATGACGCAATCACTTCTGTTGTTCCCCTATATATCAGTATTGGTCAGTCCAACAAGACAAAGACCTTAATACTGTGTCCAGTATGATAGTAGACTTAGAACAGTAAGAACAGGACAGAGGGTAGATTTGGTATTGTATAAACATTTATAACACATAAAGAAGGGATGACGCAATCACTTCTGTTGTTCTCCTATATATCAGTATTGGTCAGTCCAACAAGACAAAGACCTTAATACTGTGTCCAGTATGATAGTAGACTTAGAACAGTAAGAACAGGACAGAGGGTAGGTTTGGTATTGTATAAACATTTATAACACATAAGGAAGGGATCTATATATCAGTATTGGTCAGTCCAACAAGACAAAGACCTTAATACTGTGTCCAGTATGATAGTAGACTTAGAACAGTAAGAACAGGACAGAGGGTAGGAGGACAGTGTGATTCGCTTGCATAGCTAGGCGGTGTTGTCGCACGGAAGGTCCAGGGTTCAAATCCTGGGTAAGCCACTCATGTCTGTTGTTTTTCTGTTGTCTAGTGTTCTACTTCTTTATTTCCTACGAGTGCCTTATAACATACCTTTATATTTGTTTCATATTAATTTACTGTTTGCAGGCCTCGTGGTTTCCCTTCCTTATGTGTTGTTGTTCGTCCATCACGGGTGATGAAGACCACTCTGTTCATCCAATTATTTAGGAATATGTTAGGTTAGTCTATGGGTACGAAGGTGACTGATGAGCCCGATGCGGGCCTGGAAAGATCTCGGACAGTGTGGGCAGGGAATGTTTGCTTCATGTGAAGGTTTTATTACACGGTCTTTTCTAGCTTGTCTCCGCTGTTCCGCTGCTGCTCTTCTGGATGATTCGCATGCCGCTGCACCTTTACGAAGAGATGTGCGCCAGGCAGTTCGGTCTTGCGCAGCAGCTTCCCATGTGTCAGGGTTTATGTCAAAGGTTTTCAATGACGTCTTTAACGTGTCTTTGATGCGCTTCTTTTGGCCACCATGGGAGCGTTTACCCTTCTGTATCTCACCATAAAAGAGTATCTTTGGCAGTCGATGGTCTGGCATGCGGACTACATGACCTGTCCAGCGAATCTGTGACTGCATCAGAATAGTATCAATACTAGGGATACCAGCTCTGTCAAGAACGGCGGTATCCGGGATCTTGTCTTGCCATTTGATGTTCATTATCTTCCTGAGACAGACTGTATGGAAGTGGTTTAGCTTCTTTACGTGGCGCCTGTATACAGTCCATGTTTCACTTGCATAAAGCAGCACTGGAAGCACCGCAGCTCTGTACACCTTCAGCTTTGTCTGTAGACTAATGCCACTTCGATGCCAAACGTTGGTGTATAATCTGCCAAATGTGCTGCTGGCTTTGGAGATCCTGGTGTTCACCTCATCATCAATGACAATGTTCTGGGATAGTGTGCTACCAAGGTATGTGAATCTGTTCACAACATTCAGTTTCTCACCATTAACCTTGATGATTGGCTTAGTATAAACTGTGCCAGGAGCTGGTTGGTACATGATTTCTGTTTTCTTCGTGTTGATGGTAAGCCCAAAGTTGGCGCAGGCTTCGGAGAATCTATCCACACTATGCTGCAGACCAGCCTCTGAGCCAGCATTGAGGGCACAATCATCAGCAAACAGAAGATCTCTGATGGTGTGTGATTTGACCTTGGTTTTTGCTTGAAGCTTCCTAAGGTTAAACAATTTTCCATCAATACGATAACTAATGTCGATTCCTGTGTCCCCGTCTCTAAAAGCATCAGTCAGCATAGCAGAAAACATGATACTGAACAGAGTCGGTGCAAGTACGCATCCTTGTTTAACTCCATTTGAGACGGGGAAAGGCTCTGATAGCTCACCGTTTTCCTGAGCTCTAGCCTGCATTCCATCATGCAGTTGCTGCACTATTGTGATAAATTTCTTTGGGCAGCCATATTTTGCCATGATCTTCTATAGACCCTCTCTACTGACCGTGTCGAACGCCTTTGTCAAGTCGATGAACGCTGTGTACAGGTCACAGTGCTGTTCTTGGCATTTTTCTTGTAGCTGTCTTGCAGCGAACACCATATCTGTGGTTCCACGTTCTTTCCGGAATCCACACTGACTTTCAGGTAAAAGACCTTTGTCAAGATGAGCCGTAAGGCGATTCAAAAGGATTCTGGCGAATATCTTCCCAGCGATTGATAAAAGAGAGATGCCTCGATGATTGTTACAGTCTTGGCGATTACCTTTACGTTTATATAGATGTATAATTGACGCATCTTTGAGATCGTGTGGGATGGTTTCACTCTGCCACATTTGCTGGAAGATCATGTGAAGTTTCTCTATCAGAACTGCACCGCCATCTTTATAAACCTCAACAGGAATTGAATCGGAGCCGGGGGCCTTTCCACTAGACAGTTGACGAATCGCTTTCTTAGTTTCCTCCAGAGTTGGTACATCATCTAATGCTTCATTTATAGGAATTTGGGGCAGGCGGATGATGGCTTCGTCGTTAATAGATGATGGCTGGTTCAGAATATTATTAAAATGTTCAGCCCAGCGTTGGAGCATTTTTTCCTTGTCTGTAATGAGTGTTTTTCCATCTGCATTAAGGAGGGGAAATTTTTTTTTTTTTTTTTGCGTTCGCCCGCTAATACTCGAGGCGAAATCTCAGGTTATTATTTTATGTCTAACCTGACATTGATTTTACGTGAGTATCCCTTTATTTCTTGTACAGAGACAGGTGTCCCTCGCCATTCAGGCAAATACTCGCCGATTTCGGATGTACCCATTGCAGCTGGGTCGGCTCAGGAGCCGCCAGTCCCTGGTCGACGACACTCCTTCAAATGTCGTCGCCAGGTCTCGAGTTAATCCAGTCCAAATCCCGGTTGACGAAAAATCCTCAAATGCCGTCGCCCGGGTTTGATCCTGTATCACCCGGTCGCCAGAGTGGTGTTGTAACCACTACGCTAGCGCGGCTCCCAGGAGGGGAAATGATCCTGATGATGTTGGACCATAGACCGCTTTGAGTGCAAGGTAAAAAATTTTCAAGTCATGGCTGTCAGCAAAGCCTTGGAGCTCATCTGCTTTATTACTCAGCCATGAATCCCGCATCTGGCGTAGTTTATGTTGGACGATTCTACGCATGTTGTTGAAAGCGTCTTTATTGGATGTAGATTTTGGATCATTTAAATATGCTTTATGGAGATGGTGTTTCTCAGCCAACATCTGCTTTATATCATCTGAGTTCTCATCAAACCAGTCATTTTGTTTCTTGATGGAAGGACCCAGGACCTCTGTAGCAGTGTTGTAGATCTGCTCACTTAGGGCTGCCCAATTTGTTTCCACACTTTGGCCGTCTAGCGAGATAGATTTGAGACGGTCTTCTAAGGTGTCAGTAAATGACTGTTTGATTTTTGTCTTCTTTAGTTTGGTGACATCCAGCCTCTTTTGAGTTTTCTTCCCCTGAGGGCGCCTGGCTGGTTGGATACGAATTTTAAGTTTAGATACAATGAGGCGATGATCAGTCCAACATTCGGCACCACACATGGACTTGGTCACCCGGACATCTTGCCTGTCCTTCTTCCTAACAATTACATAGTCAATTAAGTGCCAATGCTTTGAGCGAGGGTGCATCCAGGAGGTCCTGTTGCGGGTAGGAAGTCGAAAAATGGTGTTGGTGACAAGGAGGTCATGTTCTGCGCAAGTCTGGAGGAGAAGAAGTCCATTGCTGTTACAGCGACCCACGCCGTATGTGGTAAAGTGGGATGTTATAAATATTTATAGGGGACTTAGTGTAGTGACTGAGATCAGCTGTGAAGGTATCTGTATCTAATAAGTGTGGTGTATTGCAGATAACCTTACTTGCTACCACATTTATACCTCAGTCAGGCTTATTCTGGAATATTGTGATGACTACGTTGAATGTCTAGGGTTATGATAATGATGAAGGGTATGTTCACAACAACCAACAGACAGATAAACAATTTAATTTAATCCACAATACTTTACAACACAGTGACACTCACATACATAGAACACTCTATAAGACTATCTTAATTGAGTCAAGCGTTAAAGTTTAAAAATATATGTATTAATTCCTTCAAATATTAGATATCCTGATTCAACTACAAAGTGAACCAGGAATCACAATCAAATGTAATCACAAATTATATGTACACAATTTATAGATAGAATCTTTGTAGTGACATATATTATTATTGCAATTTGTGTGTAAGTTGTGCTGTAGTACTATGAGGTAATACTGGCTTTTCAAGCTAGATGGTTGTGTGTCATCATGACTTCAAGTGTTTGTTTCTCGTGGACATAATCTTGGGAAAGTTCACAGTTTCTTTTGATTTGAACCAAATAAATGTCCCTCTTGAATTAAGGTAAAGTCACTTTTAGAGGGGGGTTATACACAGGATTGAGCTGCTCTGGCCACAGATTCTTAACTTCTGTGTGGGCGGCAGGAAACAGTCTCCACTGCTCGCTTGCTTCACTGTGTTCTTGAGAAACCACACTGGTCGATATATTGACCAAGGAGTCTGCTACCAGCCTCTGGATTCAGCAAAACTCAGACCAGGTGCTGCTTCAATACGTTAGGACCACGGTCCCTGAAACAAGAAGGTTGTACCTCCTACTTCAGAACTAATTTATAATTTATTTCCACACTGAACACAATACATAACAAACACTGAGTTCAGTGCGGTAGGCCAACTGTTAGCTTCTCATGTAATAATATTCACCAGTATTCCTCTCCTTAATGGTTACAACGCCTCTGCAATTCCAGCATTATTTTCTTCTATTCAATAAGATAGGTGTCACAGTACTATTTGGTAATTCCATGTAGGCCTAGGCAGTTAAACTCCTCTCCGACAAGTTTTGTTCAGGTTGGAGCAATATCTAGGCTTTGCCTCATGTTTGCTACTGAACCACACACATATACAGACATAAATTATCAATTCACATTCAATTTTCATCTAAAAGATATCAAATATGTCAATCTTACCACAATTCATGGAAATAATAAACAAATACGTTGACTGGCGATGAATTATGGCACAATTCCGATCTGCCTATGTCCCAGGCTTTCATAAGAAAAATATGAGCTGGATCTCAACGCACTTGTTTCTCAGTAAGTTTATTTTCAAAATGTGGCACTGAACAGACGCTCCTAATTGACTATATTAAATGGTCTGGCCAATAGGACCATGTTTACAAAAGCATTTGAAAAAAAGTACCCTTCCTACCGTTTCCCGTAACAACCAAAAATTAGTATCTGCAATCGACTAATCATGTTTAGGCTTACATATTCTTCTAGCCAATCAAATCAGATTTAACTTGTTGGCCTATTTCCCGTAAAAGAGTGGTTTCAAAACATTCCACTGAGCAATTATGATTTGGTGCTGTCAGACAACCTCACTATTTTATTTTGGCTATAATTTGTTAATTCCTAGACTATTTGCGTAACCTTTAACATATTCTTTGTCAGCAAGTCCTAAGGAACCCAAATATATAAATTTAATGGAGCTAAGTGGCTGCGTTCAAAATATGTATTTTCTTCTACCACTCGTTCACTTCGATACGATGGGGTGTCTTCTGTACTGTCAGACTAATGTCAGGAGCTTAGACATAAATCAGTAGAATGTCATGTTTCCTAATAAGCATTAATCATGTTTTTTAAAACCTAACCGTGTATTGGTAGTGTTTTTTGTCCCTGTTTATTTGAAAAAAAAAAATCAAGCCTGCGTGGGGTGGCATTAATTTTATATCGCGAGACTGTGGTAGTATTGCCTGCGTTCCACCGTTCAGCTCTCTCTCTCTCTCTCTCTCTCTCTCTCTCTCTCTCTCTATCCTAGTCCATCTGTCTTTTCATTACGCAGTGTATAAAATGAAATTAATGGAATATTAATCTAGGTCATTACGCAGTGTGTCTATCTCAAGGTTTTCTAAGAAATACAGTACACGTTGTATTGTTTTTTTTTTTGGAAACGCGTGTATGCTGCTGTAGGCTTTACTATCAAACGTGAAAGCGTTACAATTTTGCAGACGGAGCATAAAAAGGGGGATCTCGAGTACAGTCATTGTGACAGCACTGGTCTTTTACCATTCTTCTTTCCTTTTATTGAATTAATTCGTTAGGCTTAACATTTACTATTTAATTTAGATATGTGGATTTAGAATGTTTCACGACACCGTACCTTCCAATAGTGCCATTCCAGGAGATGTTATCTGAGCCTACTCTTGCATTAAAGTCACCAAGAATGATGAGCTTATCTGCTTTAAGAACTGATGCAATGACTGCATGTAGTTCTTCGTAAAACTTATCTTTGACGTCATCCTGGTTTGTCATAGTTGGTGCATACGCGCTAATGATGGTGGCATGTTTTCTTCCATAGAACAGGGGGATCTTGACCGTCATCAGTCGGTCATTTATTCCCTTTGGGGGCCCCGCTAACTTGCTGACAATTGCTGTTTTGATTGCAAATCCAACCCCTGCTTCTCGTCTTTCTTCAGTTCCTCTTCCGCTCCAAAAGAATGTATAACCTACACCCTTTTCGCAAAGTTGGCCCTCACCTGCAAGTCGAGTTTCACTCAGTGCTGCTATGTCAATGTTGTACCTGGCCAGTTCTCTCCCAATCAGGGCAGTTCGTCTCTCAGGTCTGTTTGCTTTAAAGTCTTTGTCAAGGAGAGTGCGCACATTCCATGCGCCTAGAATGAGGGGGAAAATCTGTCCTTTCTTTTTCTTATATGTCGCCCGCCGAAGTAGGGTACCCACCAACCGCGGTAAGCTGGTTAGGTAATGGTGGAGCAGGCAATGTTTAGGGCAGATTAATATTAGACAAACATAAAGGTATATTTTCAGGCACTCGTAAGAAATAAAGAAGTAGGGATGCCTAGCTGGCCGTGGGGTCAGTGTGATTCGCTTGTATAGCTAGGCGGAGTTGTCGTACGGAAGGTACGGGGTTCGAACCCTGGGTAAGCCACTCACGTCTGTTGTTTTTCTGTTGTCCAAGTGTTCTACTTCTTTATTTCTTATGAGTGCCTGAAAATATACCTTTATGTTTGTCTAATATTAATTTACTGTTTACAGGCCTCGGGTTTCCCTTCCTTATGTGTTATTAATGTTTAGGGCACCTTTTCTAGCCCCTTCCTCATGCCATGGAGGTGAGCAGTGCTTTCCTAAAGAGGGCTGCTCAGTCACTCAGGGGGCTGCCGAATCCCACTGCTGTTCCGATCAGTGGAAGACGACCATATGGCCTGAGCCGCCTGTGTGTAGGTCTGCGACTACGACTGCCAGCGTACCCACGCCTGCCGCTTCGCCGCTCGCCCATCGCCACAGGACTTGTTGTGAGTGGATGGATGAATGGATGAAAGAGTGACTTGCGCGGTGATTTGGATTAAAGTGAGGAAGAGTTGCGCAATTCGTCGACCTCACTCTCTCGCCTGGGTCCATCTCAATCCAGTGGCAAGACAAGTCAAGACGACTGGAGATGAAGTCAGGTGCAGCGGATGACCAGGGCTTTCTACGTGCCTCGCCGTGCTCCTTACGCTCCACAGCGCGTTGCTGGTAATCGCCGTCATGCCCGTTGAACCAACAGGTGGTTTCTTCCGCGCAGTCTATCGAATCTAGTCTTCGCATGCATGGGTAGGCAGTCGTCCCCTTATGTGTTATAAAGGGGAAGACAGCGCTATAAGTGGAAGATAACACCAAGAGATGGACAGGAAAGAGTCTATCAGAGTGCACCACCAAGGCAAGAGACAGAAGACGTTGGAGATCCATTACAGCCAACCTTCGTTGTGGAGATGGCAGGTGATGATGATGATTCTCTTCTCTAGAACTTATATCTACTGCAGTTAAAGGCTTGTAATGGTCTCGCTGGTAACTGAGTAGGCTACATTCTGACAACGTCTTCAGAACATTTTAATTTCTGTCCCTTAATTTTGTTCATGCCTGGTGTTTATCCAACCAACTTCCAGACTTTTTTAATTTTATATTTTTGTTTTTCTTCTTGTTGCAATAGTAGCTAATGTCGCAATAACAAAAAACAGCGCCTGGAACCATGCATCTCATCTCACATTTTAAAACAAAGCTCTGGCGAGCCTCGGTATCTTTTGATCTGGACACAAGGTCCGTTGATTATATTAGGGCACGTGTTCAAATTCAAGAGACCTTGATCTCTGGATACATTTTCTAATCTCATACGTAGTGGTCTTCTTCTTTTGTGTTTTAGATAGTGGCTATGTTAAATAATAACTTTAAAGATTGTTTACGAATGGGTAATATTACTAGCTGCATGCAGGCAACCTCTTCGTGTAAAACAAACTGTTATAGAAACCACCGCAGCAGAAGAGCATGCAGGCTCCTTACAAGGGCACCAGGTGCAGTGGCGGCTCCATGCGGGGGCAAATAGGGAAAAGAAGAAGAACATTACTAATTTATGCTTTGTTTTGTAGATGTAAATTACCTGGCCACTGAAGCAGTTGATAAGCCTGCACCTTTGCCGCATGACGTCTTTTCATGTTTTCTTCTACATGTCTTTCATTTATGTTCCCAGTTCCCTTCTTCGTGTGTTACTGTCACGGATTGCCTCCCCTTAGCTCTGCAGGAGTGGTCCACCAGTGACCAAGAGTTTCTAATATGTGTCTTCAAATGTGTCTACCTTCGTATAAGATTACTCTTGGCAGAGTTGTAGATAGAAGGATAATGACGCTTCTATCTCAAGGTAGTGTTCACAAGATGTTTTCAGAAGTCAAGAACAATGCTGCATAGGGCAGAGCACTATTGACTTATATCTGATCCGTAGCCTTTTGTGAAGAATTAAGCAATGGTTTTAGCCCGTTCAAGCTTCCAGCTGGTGTAAATGCAGCGAAATTCTTTTATAAGTATTTGCTCTATAGATGTATATACATATATTAAAGAGTCTTGCTCATATGTATGCTTTCATACTTATAATAACTGAACCAACAATGATTGTTTTGTTTTAAAATAACATGTAACAAATTTAATAGTCAATTAGTTTTAACAGGTTAAAATAATGATGGTGAATTTTAGATGTAAATAAAATGGTAATCCAATTCCAAAGTGTATTGGGTTAGATAATCAAAATCAGTTCCCAGCAAAATACTAGGCAGGATAATTATACAGAGAATTTTAAAAGCAGTAGACCACAAACTGAGGAAAGAACAAGCAGGATTTAGAAAGAACAGAAGATGTGTAGATCATATATTCACTCTCAGGAACATTAAAGAGCAGTGCTCAGAATGGCAAAGACAGCTGTACATTAATTTCGTTGATTTTGAAAAAGGCTTTTGACAGCATACATAGGGACAGTGTATGGAAAATACTGAGGGCTTATGGAATTCCAAGCTGCATAGTGTCAATCATAAAAAGCCTCTATGCCAACTTTACGTGTAGTGTTGGGCAGAGCAACCTAATCTTTGAGGTGAAGACAGGAGTACGACAGGGATGTCCCTTATCAACCACTCTATTTTTAACAGTCATAGATTGGGTGATGCGCCAGACAACAGAGGGCAGTCAAAGAGGAATAAGATGGACTACATTTTCTACATTGGAAGATCTGGAATATGCAGATGACATTGCACTACTAGCACATTCACATCAACACATCCAGGAAAAAACGGATAGACTTAATAAGTTTAGCCAGCAGGTGGGCTTGAACATCAATTTAAAGAAGTCAGAGGTCATGACGCTCAATGTGAGTAACCCTGAGCCCATATCAGTAAGGAATCAGCAACTGGTACAGACATAATCCTTTACATACCTAGGATGCATAGTAACACCAGACGGCGGGGCAGGCAAAGACATCAACATCAGAATGGATAAGGAAAGAACAACCTTTTTTAGCCTAAACAACATCTGTAAGTCCTCTCAATACAGCACAAGCACAAAATTAAGATTATATCAAAGCTGTGTGCTTTCTGTGCTTCTCTATGGTGCGGAATGCTGGAGAGTTACAGAGAAGGAAATGTCGAAATTGTCCTCTTTTCACACAACATGCCTAAGAAAAATGCACCGAATCTTTTGGCCGAATACCATCACCAACCAAGATTGCTTACTCGGAGCAAGCAAGAGGACATGCACACCATCATAGCTGGCAGACGCTGAAGCTGGGTTGGCCATGTCCTCAGAAGAGACCCCGATGCCATCACAAGAACAGCTATGCTTTGGACCCCTGAAGGAAAACGAAAGAGAGGCCGACCAAAAACAACCTGGCGGAGGACTGTGGAGGCTGAGATGCAAAGAATGAACCAGAGTTGGGGCACTGTACGAAGGATGGCCGCCAACTGAGCAAAGTGGAATCAATTTGTTGTTGCCGTACAAGACGCCACTGGGCGTGATGGCCACTGACTGCTTTAACGGTCGGCGGCTAAGGATCAAAGAAGAAGAAGATGTGCTATGAAGGACTATTAGTGATTGTGGCTAACTGTACATGTAGAAGATGTCATTTATGATATATCTAAAGTTTTTGGCTTAAGCAAACCGGTAAATACCCTTATGGTGTGTAGTATGCTTACATGGTATTTGTCTCACAAGCATAAACTGTAGGGCAGCAGTATAAAAGACAAATAGTGGTCCGTACTGTGAATTCTGAGGGACGGGCGACCCAAAGACTTAATAATTAATCTCTCCCAAATGGAGGATTTCCGAAGTCGTGTTGTATCTTCCCCAATTCTTTTAGGGTAGACTACACCAGGACCTTCCGTTTTCATCAATGACGTCGAAACCTGGATCAGGGAAAGAGAACTTCCATTCCCTGAGATAGATCTGCACCTAACACACAAAGTCGAGTGACCGGCATAGCAGTCAGGAATCCAGATAAGTGGCACTATCAAGAACCAACCACTATAAACACAACTTCACCAATGTCCTAATGCTGAAAGATAAATAATCTTTGTTTTCAAACTCAAGTGAAATTCTATAAGTCCTGAGACAAACTGTCAGTAACTTTATATACACTATTGCATTTTTGGCATTTTTGATTATCTTAATTTCTATACATATTTGATTGATACATATCCGATATATATGACATCTTATTTCCATCAGTAAAGTTTCATTGTAAATTTCTAAAATCAAGATTAGTTTACTGACTTTTCTTTGGTGTAACAGTGATGTCTAATACAGTAAGATTATGTCATATTTGTATTTAATTAATGGGGGATCTTTCTAATAATCCAGTACCTTAGGGAAAAGTGTGACATGGATAACTACTAACTCTTAGTCTACTCCAAGAATTCTCAACCCGCTAAGAGGCAGTTAATTTCCAGTATCTCTATAAATAGATCTGCCAGTGATTCTCACTCTATTTTCTTCCTGCGGAACTTACACTTAAATTTTCTGCAGATTTTCTTCGAGCCTAATTCCACTGAAATGATCTTGGACATTTCTGGTACTTATTCTTCCAATATGTCAAATAATAGGACGATGAGGGAGAGAGAGAAAGGCGCAAAAGTATATGCACAAAACGTTTTATGACAGTTATGTAGTCTCCATCTGCCTTTGTTACCCCGGGGATCTCAGATCAAGAACTGTCTTGTAATGCTATCAACACATTTCCTCAATGTATGTCCTATCCAACGCAAGGTTCTCGTCCTTTGTTTTACTGGCATTTACCTGCTTCTGTCATCAGTTTCACCTTCGTGATCATGTCGTACAATTTCAATCCGTCAATTATACGCAGGCCACGCTGCCACCCTGTGTGACGGTATTGCCTCCCCTGCTTTGCAGTAGTGGACTAACAGTGGCCAAAACTCAAGAGTATCTAATATGGGCTTCAAAGGTATCTACCTTCACGCAAGATTACTCTTGGCAGAGATGTAGATAGAAGGGTGATGACACTTCTATTACAAAGGGAGTCTTCACAAGATATTCAGAATAAGCGAGAACACTACTGCTTAGGCTGAGTATGTTAACTCTAATTCTGCCGACGCTTTTGTGAAGGATTTAAGAACTTATTAATTTCAGCTCGTTTAAGCGCCCACCCCTGATTTACTCAGTGGAATTCTATTATTCTAGTATAGCTCTGTTTAGAGTGTGTGTAGTAAATTGACTGAGACAAACATGCAGTAACTTTAAAATGATTAAATCGAAGTTAAATTTGTATAATTACAAACAACAAAATTTAATAATTTTAAAAGTTTTAACAGTTGAAAAATAATTTGAATAGTTATGGATCAGGAAAAGTTATCATCACTGTCGTTATGGATTGTGAGATGTTACAAGAAGTTCAAGTGGCAGCATATATTTGAACTTAGCTACCAATGACGGTTCTGCTCCTTCTTATGGGTTGGTTTTTTTCACACCGCTCACGCTCGTCCCTGGTTAAGATTGTCTGGTGTAGCTCGTTTCCCAGACATGACAAGGAGAGACTTCCATGTGCGACCTTCGTCTTAAAGCTTAAGCCACTGTTCCAGAGAGAGTGCTTTCTGCTGGTACCACCAATAACTATGGTAAAAGAATAGAACGAAACGCTCTTCTGAGTATGGCGTTTTCCAACCCATAGTTATGGGTTCCTATCTTCCCATACCACCATCCCAATTAACTCAGACTTTACCCTCGATGAGAATTAAATTTAATCCCTCGGGATAAAACTTTCGTTACATTTAAATAGAATAGCTTTCATAGTTACTTTATATTTAAATGAAAAGGTTAATAATACATATACATCTCCACTGATTGAAAAGTGTTCACAATATAAATTGAATATGTTTTCATTTGGGAGCCGCGGTAGCATAGTGGTTAGTGCACTGGCTTCCTAGCGCAGTGGTCTATGGTTCGATCCCCAGATGAGGCGGGAATTTTTTAGGCCACAAACGGCTCCTGGGTCGACCTAACCCCAAATGGGTACCAGAGCAACTCTGGGAAGGTTAAGGCGGCCGGCGTGATGCCGACCACATCACCCCTCGTGTGCCGACGGTCAAGATAATATGGGCCTAACACCATATTCCCAATATGCCTCAATGAGCGTGTAACGGGTTCCTTTACCTTTTTCTTTTTATGTTTTCATTTATGTTTACACTGATTGAAAAGTTTGAAACTTCCATTAACTTTAAAATGAATATTTTAACAGAGACATTTACACTGGTTTAAAGCTTGACAACTTACATTAATTTTAAAGTGAATATGTTTATATGGACATTTACACTGCTTTGAAAATGTAAGTATTATAATGTACATCATTTCTTTCATCTTTCCCTCCCTGCTCCATATGGAACCTGGAACTACTTTATGCTTTTAGTTCTCTTTACGACACTAGCGATAAAGCAATCACCAACCCGTGCAGTGGTGGTTAATGAATCAACATTCTATACGCTGAAGTTGCCAGCCTCAAATGACTGGGACATCCACTAGCGAGTTTTACATATTAAAGTTCACATGGTAATATATATATATATATATATATATATATATATATATATATATATATATATATATATATATATATATATATATATATATATATATATATATATTTTTATATATATATAATATATATATATATATATATATATATATATATATATATATATATATATATATATATATATGTTAGTTCACATGTTAATAATGTAATATGAAATTTAAATCACAACTTACGCCAATCCTGGCTCACTTAATTTTTTGCTCAGATGATTAAAAGAGACTTGCATCGGCCTCTTACCTGCGTCTGGGTGTCGTTAATTTAATATTCTCTCTCTGACTTCGTGTGTGGTCCTTCAGTTTTCTCAGTCCCGGTTTCCTTATTTAAAATGAAAGAGATTTCCTGGGCTATGAAAGTCCGTCCAAAATTCTCCAATAAAATGTGTCCGGTATGTTACGAAGGAATTCTGAATTCTAATTCTTCACTGTAGCAAGGTCTGATATCTTGGCGAGCGATTTCTCAAGTGAAATAGCTTGAGAAAATGGTCAGATTATATTCTCTGCCTTACCACGCTTTTGTTATGCGCCCCTCATAGGATCAGCCAATCTGATTTGAATATGTTGCACGAATCAGTTAATGCAAAATTTCAAACAATACTTTTCTGAAAATGGGCTGTACCCATCCGCTTGCAGTTGGGTACAAACTTACGAACATGTCGGTAAACTCATATACCAACGTGTTCCCAATGTAAAAATCATTACTTTTATCAGGAAGTAATATCTTATCTGTGTCTGTCCATCAGTTGTCTCCCCGTATTCCAAGCTTTGGTGATGCGCGTAATCGCATCTTATCAGTGATTAAGCCCTGCGCTGAGGCGATTTACGTGTTAATCTGTATACTGAAACTGAGAGTTGAACAAGCAGGTTTTCGACAAAACAGATCATGTACAGACCAGAAAGCCACTTTGAGAATAATAGTTGAACAAAGTCTGGAATGGAATTCACCACTTTACATCGGATTTGTGGACTACGAAAAGGCATTTGACAGTGTAGACAGAGAATCACTTTGGAAATTGATGAGGCATTATGGAGTTCCCCTGAAGATCATTAATTTAATAAAGAAACATATGAAGACATGACATGCAGAATTCTTCATGAAGGACAGCTTACAGAACCGTTTGGGATAAGAATAGGAGTGCGACAGGGACGCCTCTTGTCACCATTTCTTTTCTTACTGGCAATAGACTGGGTTATGAGAACATCGACAACGCACAACAGAAATGGAATCTAGTGGACTCTGACTAAGCAGTTGGATGATCTGGATTTTGCTGATGACTTGGCTCTTCTGTCCCATAACCGTAATCAGATGCAGGACAAATTGAAAACACTCGATGAGAGGTCACAGCAATTGGGTCTGAAAATACACAGGGAAAAGACAAAAATAATAAGAATAAATGCAGGTAATGATAACAGGGTTGAACTTGAAGAAACACCAATACAAGATGTAGAATTGTACACATATCTTGGCAGCAATATAGACAAAGTTGGAGGGACAGACAGTGATATCAAACTAAGAATACAAAAAGCAAGAGGAGATTTCATTGCATTGGAAAATACATGGAGATCAAGGGAAATCGGATCCAACACGAAAATACGAATCTTCAACTCAAATGTGATTGTGAAGTCAGTCCTATTGTATGGCTCTGAGACGTGGAGAACAACAAAGACAACAACCAAAATGCTAGACTTTCATAAATGGGTGCTTGCGTAGAATAGAGGGATTAAAATGGTATGACAAGGTTACCAACGTGGAACTGAGGACAAGAACTAGACAAGTGCCAGTGAAACAAGAGATAAGAAGAAGACGATAGCGATGGATAGGACAGGCACTGAGGAAACCTGTTGATAGCATTACAAGACAGTCCTTGTTCTGGAACCCCTAGGGCAAGAGAGGCAGAGGTAGACCAAGAAGCACATGGAGAAGAGAGCTGGAAACAGAGGTGAACATGATGAGGAAAACGTGGAAAGAACTTGAGATGATGGCACGTGACATGAGGACTTGGCATGTGTTTGTTGAAGGCCTATGCTCCTTTGGGGTGGAGGGTTATGATGATGATGTATACTGATATCGCTGCGCTCACGATAGCCAACAGGGTTAGGTCACTGCCACTCCTTGCAACGTAGGGAGAAATGGACAACAACCAGACATGTCTACTTATCCCCGAGAAGGGTGTAAGAAGGAAAATACATAATATCTGCTACACATAGCAGAAAAAGAAAGAAAGAAAGTGCGACAAATGAAAGCACACACAAAAATCAGTACCACAAATGTACCGATACTGCTGGAGTGAAACAAAGATCGAGAGGGGCCGTCCCGTTCTGTCACACTTTGCTCATCTCATTGAGCCGACAGTTTTGGAGTAGATGTTGTACTGTTTGTTTGTCCTCCCCCACATGGTCACATATCTGTCTGTTCTATTTTCATTCATGAAAGTCTGCATCTTCTTGGCTGCCGTTTTTGCTGTTCTCCATGTTTCATAGCCATACAATAGTACTGTACTGCCTTGAAATATAAACACACATATAATGCCATACATCCGACAATTCGTTGACCAATATATTATTTATTCTCTTTCCACCCCCGATCTTAGCACAAGCGTTAACAAGGCCTTGCCTGTCAGGTAATCTTATCTGTAGTTTAACGAGTTAGCCTAAAGTTTGCGCAAATGTAACTACAACACGCTTTTAACACGCACAGATAAGGGATATTTTGTTATATCTTTTTATCCTAGCAGTTTAAAAAAAAATGATACCACGTTTATTAAAATAAAATAAAAATGAATGAAGAAAAAAAGAGTTCACGCAAAAAAGAAAAGCCCATCCAAAATGCAACTTTTACTATCTTGAGCCGCGTGGACTTTCTGACGCGCAGATGTTACGCTCAGAATGGCGGTGCACTGTTTTTACGGTACTGCCTTCATCAAGAACCTTTTTCTTCGTAAGTTTTTATTTTGTTTGATGTCTGTGAGAAAGTTTTGCGGACCTCATTAGTACAGCATCAGGATTATTTATGTTATTTATTCCGTTGTGGTCTCTCATCATCTCAATTTTTGTTTTTTATTTATAATCACGACTTCCTTCTTTCGTTTCGTGACCTATATTATTGTTGAGGCACTATTTCCGCTGAACTCTTTATCGTTTGCTTCCTTGCTTCCGCTCGAATGCAAATAAATATTAGTAAAACGAAATGTATGTTAATATCAACCAGACAAAAACTACAAAACTCGCAGAAAACAACACTTCAGCTCTACACTGGAACATCACTAATTGAAAACGTAAATGAACATAAAACTCTAGGTCTAACTGTTGACCAGCACCTAAGTTGGAACTCACATGTAAGTGCACTCACAAAGCTAACGGCACAAAAAGTTTACCAATTAGCCAAAATCAAACACTTCCTGGATGAGGGGGCAAGGAAAATGTTCTACACATCTCACATACAAACATACCTAGACTATTGTTCCACAATCTGGGATGGTTGTTCCATATCCAACACAAAAAGGCTTCATTCACTTCAAAAAACGTGCAGTGCGCCTAGTTGCTGATAAACACCAAACACATTGTATAGATCTATATAACTATCTTAAAATATTACCCCTTAGAAAGCACTTCCTATTTAACAAAGCTAAATTCGCTCACAAAATCTTGTCACATAATGCTCCAACGTATCTGTGGCCACTTTTCAAATTCAATGAAAAACGTAGTCAGCGCTTAAACCAGTTAGATTTACCCAAGCCGAGGCTAGATTTGTACAAGAAGAGCTTGGCTTACTCAGCTGCTCATCTTTGGAACAATCTTCCACATGACCTGAAAAACATGCACAGTCCCTACTCATATAATCGTAGACTGTTCAAATACATTATGAGTGCGGATTATATGCCGCCCTAAGGGATTATGTTTCGAATTATTATTATCTAATACACTGTATGGAGGGTCTGATGATCTAGTTTTTCATTTTAATATACCTTACTTCTTAATTGTAATCAGATACTGTAATGTATGCTTTTATACTACTTATAATGTTGCATCGCCTCTGAACTAATACCTTAAGTATGCTGGAGAATGTCTGGATACCTAGCAATAAAAGATGAGTAAGAGGAAGGGATAAATGCAAGACGGGCCTATATGCATGATTCTCATCTTTCAGTCAATACCCTTTACCTCCCTAAGGAGCATAGGTTATAAAACTGGATCTCGTGTAGTGGAGGCGTCAACAATTCACTCCCTGTGGCAGTATCTGCTTGGGACTCAAAGTTGCTCACCTGTGGGAACATTTTTCGCATGCGCTGACAACACATGAAGTCCCAGCTATTTCAGCAGATTTCCAAATTGTCACGAGTTCTTATTATATGCCACCATTATCTGATTACGTTTCTAATTATGTCTTATTTACTGTATGAATTGTTTTGATTGTGTTTGTTAGTTTTTTTTTTTTTTTTTTTTTTTTTTTTTTTTTTTTAGGTTTTTATTTTTGTTTTTTTTTTTTAATTTATAATTCCCCCCCCCCCCCCCCCCCTAAATTTGATTATGTCTGGATGTTACAAATGTATGTTATTATTTTACCTCGATAATTTTGTACGCTTAAATAATGCTAAAAATACATGTGCTATTGAAAGGATACGGTATGTAAGATGACAGAGAGAAGAAGGGCAGAATGTAAGACAGGCCTGCGTGCCCAATTCTTAATCCTTTGAAAATATAGTTTGTTCGTTCGTTCGTTCGTTATCTATCTATCTATCTATCTATCTATCTATCTATCTATCTATCTATCTATCTATCTATCTATCTATCTATCTATCTATCTATCTATCTATCTATCTATCTATCTATCTATCTATCTATCTATCTATCTATCTATCTATCTATCTATCTATCTATCTATCTTTATTTATTTTAAAAACATACTTTAATTATGATGATTATTGCAAATGTTTGATGTTATATTACTTTTATAATGATAAATGCCTTAATAATGCTTAAAGTAAATGTGAGGATGAAAGGATACAGTATACATGATGAGAGAGAGAGGAAGGGCAGAATGTCAGACGGGCCTGCGTGCCCAATTCTTAACCCTTTGAAAATAAAGTTCGTTCGTTCGTTCGTTCTATATCCTTGCCAACCCATTTGTAAATATGTTCTGATTTTTGCCGCCATCACTAAGTAGGCCTTTATCTTCATAAATGTAAACGGATAGTATACGTTATGTCTTGTGTAGACTATTTTTTGTAATTTACACATAACAGGCAGACAATGGCTTGACTTGCGATAAGCTGACAGTTTGTCAAACGGAAATCGATGTTTGACTTTCCGATAGTGGCCTACGTGAATGGAGACAGCTGAACCATATAGGAAATAAAAACGTGAAAAGACTACCTATGTATCGTGATACATGTAGATGTAATTATTTGTTAAGCAGGTGGGTTATCTTCGTAGACTTGGGGTTTATCTTTGGCATAGAGAACGTATTTTAAAGCTGCTATGTTCACCATTGTATACGGGATTGTCTGCGTGTTTGTGCCATTGTCTAGTGACGTTTGTGGGTATTTTCCGGCTTGTGTGTTTTTGTGCAATGTTTTTATATGCCGCAGCTTGTGTTGTATATGTCCTAATGGCAGAGGAAAGCACATAGGAACACGTAGCTTTCTTCATAGTTGCGCTATTAATAGTTGCAGCACAGAGGAGCCAAAATAATGCAGACCTAAATGATATCAGAGCAGTACTTCTCTACAAACTGTGTTAGCGATTCAAAATAGTTGTGAAACTGGAAATACTTTCTCCCCGCAACATCCATGACAATGAGGGGGCTGACAGACTGGCAAAGGAAGATGGAAAGTTACCTAAGCTTGGTACAAGCATAACTTACGAAGAGGTCAAGAGTTTTATCAGAAGAAGACAAGGGAACAAGTGGGAAACAGAGCATCGAGGCTACCAGAAAAATGATTGCTCATTACTGGCTCAGCAGAAGTGAACAAGTGGTAATCTTCAAACTCTGCACAGCCCACAATAGATTGGGATACCATCTATTCAACAAGATAGGAACTACCGATGTGTGTAGCTGTGGCACTGATAAAATGGGCGCTTAACATATTCTGCAAAAATGCCCAACACATGAGAAATCAAAAAAGCACATATGGCTAATCCAGTTATATTCCTGGACAAACTCTACTGAGGTACCAACAACCACGGCTTTCTTTACAGTATTCAAATTGACATCTGGAAGTATAGGAAGAAGTGTTGTACATGTGCGTACCAACGAAAGAATCGAACCACTACTTTCTCCAGTCATTTCGTAAGAAGCAATTAAACTGAGGTTGTAAACATGTCTGAGAACCCCACCATATAATATTAATCCGCAACTCCAAGAGCACATAAGTGCTTTGGCGCAGGCTGCCTGCTTGGAGGATATTGCATTGGTGGGCCCATTTCTGCATATGGAACGATCATGGAATAAAGAGTAGAAGACTGATTATAATTTGCAAGACACAATTAACTCTTTGACTCCACAATTATATTACACTATGTGCCGTAATTTTAGTTATTGATAGACTAAAAACAA
Source organism: Oreohelix idahoensis (assembly GCA_024509875.1). Lineage (NCBI taxonomy): Eukaryota > Metazoa > Mollusca > Gastropoda > Stylommatophora > Oreohelicidae > Oreohelix > Oreohelix idahoensis. The sequence continues at coordinate 840,471 of JAMPIV010005105.1, read as the reverse complement.
CGCTCAGAGAGTTGTTTTGGCACGGGTGTCAAATCTGACCAACGCATAATACAATATTTTACTATGTTGTGTAAACCTTTAGCTATGCCGACTATAAAGTCAGAATTCTTCTTCTTCTTAGATCCTTAACCACCGACCGTCAAAGCAGTCAGTGGTCATCACGCCTAGTGGCGTCTTGTAGGGCAACAACAAATTGATTCCACTTTGGGGTCCAAATGGGGCAGTGATGCGCAATACAAGACTCAACATGTCTCTTAGCCTCTCCTGCCCAAGTCTACCTCACCTACTCGTGATGGACCCCGTTATACCCAGTAATCTTGCCGAAGGTTGGGTATCAACCCCAGCGGGAGGCAAGATGGGACAGCAAACGAGGTAAAGGCAAAATCAAATCCCCCAGCCAGAGGGGGAGGCATGAGCACACTCTGCCTTAAGAAACAGGTGCTGAAGTCAGATGTACCAGGCCAGGAGGCGCACCAGCAACCATGGTACCATGCAACCCGCTTTGGTTTAATATGTCTACACAACAGATGTCAAAAAATTATCGTTATGGTGCTCGCCCTGTGAAGTCCCTCCAGGCAGGAGCAGTGCCGGATTCTGAGCCTCGACAGAATCCACCCTCAGCTACTGGAGGTCTCCTTAGTCCGCCAAATGGAGCCAGGAGGCGGAAGGAGAAAGTAACTGGCCAACCAGATAAGACGACGGCCCCTCTGAATGTCATGCATTGGAATGCAGAGGGAGTCAACAACAAAAAGACTGAACTAGAGAATACCCTATTTCGGAAAGAAATTAGCATATGCTGCATACAAGAAACCCACCTACAGGAAGGAAAACATTTTAAGATACGGGGCTATCAATGCTTCAGAGTTGACAGAAAAGATCGGAAGAAGGGTGGCATACTAACACTGATAAGGAATAACCTCAACGCTATAGAATCCAAGACATATAAAGAAGGTGCAGAATACCAAGTAATCCATCTAAAACATAACACTCTGGAACTGGATCTCCTAAACTTCTACTGCCCCAATGACATACCACTGAACATGACTAGCATAGATGTCCCCATTGGCAACTTCATAGCGGTGGGAGACTTCAACAGCCATTCCCAAAGCTGGGGATACAACCAGCTAGATAGAAGGGGCGAAGAGATAGAAAACTGGCAAGACGACAATAACCTAACCCTTCTAAACAACCCTAATGATCCTCCAACCTTTTACTCCAGAAGATGGCATAGCACCTCTACTCCAGACCTGGCATTCTGTACACCTGATTTGGCTGGGATAGTGGAAAGGGAAATAGGAGAACAACTCGGTGGAAGTGATCATCGTCCTGTATTCATCAAAATTAATAGAACAATTAATACAAGTCCAAGTCAGCCAAGATGGAATTATAAAAAAGCAAATTGGTCCATTTATCAACACAGAGCAAATCTGCTTACAAAAGATATTAAGGTACTAGACAGAGACATTAACAGAGTCATCTGGGATTTTAATAATGGAGTACTCAAGGCAGCAAAGGAGACAATACCGAGAGGAGCGAGGAAGAACTATGTACCATATTGGTCCAACACACTACAAAACCTACATGAAGATATGAATGAAGCAAGGCACACTGCAGAGGTACAACCATCCCAACAGAACCATATCATGCTACAAAAGGCAAAAGCAAAATTCATTAAAGGAAAGCTAGAAGCCCAGAGGAGAAGCTGGAGGGAAAAAACATATAAACTAAACCTTGAAAAGGAAGGGAGAAAGTTGTGGAAACTCACTAAACAATTGAATGACGATAACAATTCTCAACGACAAACCATTACACTAGACGATGCAGGGAAACTATATACCGGCAAACAAGCAGCAGACATATTTGCGGAATCCTACAGAAATGAAAGTAACATCTCCGTCAATTTACGCAGACAACGAGACATTCGTCAAGAAATAATCCACACTAGAACTAATGGAAACAGTCCGGACGTTATGTCCAAACCTTTCAATATGGACGAGTTAAAAACAGCCGTGTGGAAACTTAAAGACAGGAAATCACCAGGCCCGGATGGTATAACCAACGAAATGCTAAAACACCTAGGATATACAGCAATGAGCAAACTGTTGCAAATATACAACTACAGTTGGATGACAGGCAGTGTGCCACAGATATGGAGAGAGGCGCTCATGTGTCCCATCATAAAGAAAGGAAAAGACAACAGGAAGGCCACCAGCTACAGACCAATAAGCCTAACAAGCTGTGTATGTAAGACAATGGAGAGGATGATCAACAGAAGATTGAAATGGTACTTGGAATCCGAGAAAATTTTTAGTGCCAGAACAAGCAGGGTTTAGAGAGTGCAGCAGCACAGAAGACCAAATCACATACCTGTCACAGATCGTTGAAGATGCCTTCCAAGAAAAGAGAAAAGTCTTTACCCTATGGATAGATCTCCAAAAAGCTTTTGACAAAGTATGGAAAGACGGGTTAATAGTAAAACTGCAAAGGAACGGAATCAAGGGTAATATGAGAAAATGGATCCAGTCGTTCCTACACAATCGGAAAGCAAGAGTCACTATGGAAGGTCACAACAGCAAGAAAATCCTCCTAAAACATGGAGTTCCTCAAGGCTCAGTATTGTCTCCCACCCTGTTCCTTGTATTCATCAATGACCTCATCCACGATCTGCCACAAGGTGTGAGAGCTGCCCTATACGCTGACGACTTGGTGGTGTGGTGTGTAGAAGAACATCTAACTATCGCTAATAAGCGAATACAAAGGGCAGCAGACAACATAGCAGCATGGGCAGAGAAATGGATGGTGCAGATCAACGCTGAAAAATCATCAACAACACTTTTCACGCTCTCCAACAAAGACAAAGCAGGAGAGATACGACTTGGAAATATACATGCCCAAACAGATGAGGAACCGGTGTACTTGGGCATTACATTAGATAAGAGAATGACATGGAGGCACCACATCGAGAGAACAGAGGCTAAAGCGAGAAGAAAACTTTCCATACTGAGGAAAATAGCTGGATCAAGTTGGGGAGCTAACGAAACAACACTAAAGAAAGTGTATACAGGTGCAATAAGACCTATATTAGAGTACGGATCAGCAGCATGGTCTACAGCAGCCAAATCACACCTACAAGCCTTAGATAAAGTACAAAATCAAGCGCTTCGGTTGATCACGGGTGCCATGAAGACCACACCAATAAATGAAATGGAAAAAATCACAGGCATTCCACCTTTATTATACAGACGAGACACTAAGACCCTGATCCAAGCAGAAAAGTACAAGAACATGCCCGCACATCCAATGAAAACTAGATTTGGAGATTTAGCCAGTGGGAGGTTGAAGAGAAGCAGTTTTTGTGCATCGGTCCAAAAAACTAATTAGAACATACAAGGATGAACTACCAGACATCACTAAGGAAATAACTCCCACACTCCTCCCAACCCCATGGGAACAACATCAAAATTTCAGTATTAAGACCTCCATAACTACCACCTGCCCCATGGGAGAGCTAAATACTCTCCAAAGGAAAATAGCAGCATGTGACATGATTGAAGAACTATACCCCAGAGAAGCATGGATCCAAGTATATACTGATGGATCTGCAACCAGAGCAGTGAAGAACGGAGGCGCAGGAGTTTATGTGGTCTATCCAGACAAAGAAAATGAATCCACCTGTTCACCTACTGGAATATTCTGTTCAAACTATGCTGCTGAAGTACAGGCCATAAGCATTGCTGCAGGAATAATAAATAACACAATAAGCCAATGTCAGCAGGTTGTATTCCTTACCGATGCAATGTCAGTTCTGCAAGCCCTCAACAGTGATAAACTGCCAGAATTAAACAAAGTCCTATGCGAAGTAAATATCAAAAGAAGGGTAGTGCTACAGTGGATACCATCACACTGTGGCATACCAGGAAATGAGAGAGCAGATATGTTAGCAAAAGAGGGAGCAACACAGGAACAAAAAGAACAAACAATCACATTCCAGGAAAAGAAGACCCTTATCAAGGCCATCAGGAAAATTGATCAACAAAGAGACAACTATCAATATCTTGATCGAGGAAAACAGGTGATCCTGTTCCGTATGAGAACAGGACACAACAGACTGAACAGTCACTTATACAGACTGAGATTGGTCCCATCACCCCTATGTACGTGTGGACAGGCAGCACAGACAGCCGAACACATCCTGCAAGACTGCCACATGCTTAGTCAATTGCGAACTGAACATTGGCCCACAGAGACGCACATCCACACAAAGCTGTTTGGGAGTCTTGAAGAACTTTCAACCACAGCAACATACATCCAGAAAACCGGACTTCTTGTGTAGACATTTCTAAACAACAGCGAACGAGAAGAAGAAGAAGAAGAAGATTCCACTTTGCTCGGTCGGTGGCCATCCTTCGTACAGTGCCCCAACTCTGGTTCATTCTTTGCATCTCAGCCTCCACAGTCCTCCGCCAAGAATTTTTTGGTCGGCCTCTCTTTCGTTTTCCTTCAGGGGTCCAAAGCATAGCTGTTCTTGTGATGGCATTGGGGTCTCTTCTGAGGACATGACCAAACCAGCTCAACCGTCTGCCAGCTATGATGGTGTGCATGTCCTCTTGCTTGCTACGAGTAAGCATATCTTGGTTGGTGATGGTATTCGGCCAAAAGATTCGGTGAATTTTTCTTAGGCATGTTGTGTGAAAAGAGGACAATTTCGACATTTCCTTCTCTGTAACTCTCCAGCATTCCGCACCATAGAGAAGCACAGAAAGCACACAGCTCTGATATAATCTTAATTTTGTGCTTGTGCTGTATTGGGAGGACTTCCAGATGTTGTTTAGGCTAAAGAAGGCTGTTCTCGCCTTATTCATTCTGATGTTGATGTCTTTGCCTGCCCCACCGTCTGGTGTTACTATGCTTCCTAGGTATGTGACTGTATCTGTCTGTACCAGTTGCTGATTCCTTACTGATATGGGCTCAGGGTTGCTCACATTGAGCGTCATGACCTCAGACTTCTTTAAATTGATGTTCAAGCCCACCTGCTGGCTAAACTTATTAAGTCTATCCGTTTTTTCCTGGATGTGTTGATGTGAATGTGCTAGTAGTGCAATGTCATCTGCATATTCCAGATCTTCCAGTGTAGAAAATGTAGTCCATCTTATTCCTCTTGGACTGCCCTGTGTTGCCTGGCGCATCACCCAGTCTATGACTGTTAAAAATAGAGTGGTTGATAAGGGGCATCCCTGTCGTACTCCTGTCTTCACCTCGAAGGTTAGGTTGCTCTGCCCAACACTACACGTAAAGTTGGCATAGAGGCTTTTTATGATTGACACTATGCAGCTTGGAATTCCATAAGCCCTTAGTATTTTCCATAAACTGTCCCTATGTATGCTGTCAAAAGCTTTTTCAAAATCAACGAAATTTATGTAAAGCTGTCTTTGCCATTCTGAGCACTGCTCTATAATGTTCCTGAGAGTGAATATATGATCTACACATCTTCTGTTCTTTCTAAATCCTGCTTGTTCTTTCCTCAGTTTGTGGTCTACTGCCTTTGAAATTCTCTGTATAATTATCCTGCCTAGTATTTTGCTGGTACAACGGGCTGATCACCTGTTTGCTAGTCAATTTGATTACGGAAACAACGGCAAACGGATTAATTTGCTGTTGCCCTAAAGATGCCACTAGGCATGACGGACTACAATGGCAAAGAAATCAATTTGTTGTTGCCCTAAGACGCCACTAGGCGTACTGGCCACTGACTGCTTTGTCGGTTGGTGGCTAAGGATGGAAGAAGAAGTATTTTGCTGGGAACTGAGAGAAGAGTGATTCCTCTCCAATTATTGCAGTCTGCAAGATCTCCCTTCTTGGGCAATTTGACAATTATTCCTTTGTTCCACTCTGATGGTGTTGTCCCCGTTTTCCAGACTTGTGCAAATAGTGGTTCTAATAGTTATGCTGCTAGCTCAGGGTCTGTCTTAAATAGCTCTGCATTTAAGTTATCATGGCCCGGAGCTTTGCTGTTCTTTAACCCTTTGATTGCTGTGATGATTTCTTCTTTTCGTGGAATGTCTGTATTTACATCTAGATCATTTTCAGCCTCAGGAACATTCAATTGTGTTTCTGGTGGTTCCTTGTTCAGAGTTTCTCTGAATTGCTCTGCCCATCTTGTTTCCTGTCCCTCTGCTGTCGTGATGAGATTACCTTGCTTATCTCTTACTAATGTAATATTGTTTGCACCTCGTTTTCCGCTGATGAATTTAGTTACTTTGTATACTGTGCTTTGTTCATTTCTCAGTGCTGCCTCCTCTGCCTGTCTTGCAAGATCGTCTAGGAAATTCCTTTTGTTGGCTCGGGTTTGGCGTTTAACTTCCTTGTCCAGCTGACTGTACTGTTCGCTATATAGTTGCTTTAACCTGGGGGACTTCGCTTCTGTTTTCTTTCTTTTCATTTCCTTTCTCATCTTTATGGTGTTTAGTGTTTCAGGTGTTATCCAGTCTTGCTTCTTCCTTTCCTGGAATCCCAAGCATGATTTGCTGCTTTCCTTATATATTGTTGAAATGGTGTTGAAATTCTGGTCTATATCATCAGTCAGTCTTTTCCTGGCTATTGGCAAGTTGATATCGTTTCTTAATGTCGGCCGCAAAAGCTTTTCTGGTAAGGGGGTCCTTCAATTTGCTGATGTCAAACCTTTTCTGTGTAGTTACAGTTGGTCTAGCCCTTCTTAGTTTCACTTTCAGTTTTGCTACTACTAAATGATGATCACTTCCCACATCTGCACCTCTTCTTACCTTCACATCTTGTAATGCATGTCTCCATCTACCGTTAACCATGATGTGGTCTATCTGGTTTCTGTCCCGACCATTTGGTGATTCCCATGTTAATTTGTGAATTTCTTTATGTGGGAAAAGTGTTCCTCCAATGACCAGGTTGTTAATGCTACAGAAACTTATTAGTTTATCCCCATTTTCGTTTGCTGTTCCGCTGCCGCATTTCCCCATTGTTCTTTCATTATATGTATTGTGTGTACCAACTTTCGCATTGAGGTCTCCCATTACTATAACGAGATCATATCTAGGTGTGTCTTCCATTTCTTTCTGCAGTTGTTGATAGAATTCATCCTTGACCTCCTCATCGCTATCATTCGTTGGTGCGTAGCATTGTATTATTGTAGTGTTGGTGAATCTCCCTCTCAATCTTAATCTTATCAGTCTGTTGTTGATGGGTTGCCATTCCAGCAATGTCCTTTCTATCCCTTTCTGTAGAATAATGGCTACGCCTTCATTGTGCTGTCCATCCTCTCTTCCAGAGTAAAGTACTGTTTCTCCTGTTGCTGTTTTTACTTTTCCTGCCCCTGTCCATCTGCTCTCACTTATCCCTAGGATGTGTAACCTATAGTTTCTCATTTCTGCCGTGACCTGTCTTAGTTTACCTGTCTCGTTCATTGTCCTGACATTCCAAAATCCTATTCTTGTATCCTGTTTTGCGGTCAGGACATCCGTTTTCATGTCAGTGGCTTCCTTTCGGCTTTCACCACTGACAGTCATACGAGCCACAGACTCCGAATGTCCATCCCGCAGCAAAGTTTGTTCATTTATTGTTGTTTCCGTGACTTCATTGTGTTTTTTTACAAAGACAGGGGTGTCAGCCCTATGCTAAAACCCCCAACCTGGAGGACCAGGGTACCAGCTTTTGTCTGACCCCTACCAACACAGACCAGTCCAGCTTGGTTGAACCTACCAGGAGTTTTTTTTTTTTCCTTCGTACGCCCGCTAATACTCGAGGCGAAATCTCAGGTTATTATTTATGTCTAACCTGACATTGATTTTACGTGAGTATCCCTTTATTTCTTGTACAGAGACAGGTGTCCCTCGCCATTCAGGCAAATACTCGCCGATTTCGGAGGTACCCATTGCAGCTGGGTCGGCTCAGGAGCCGCCAGTCCCTGGTCGACGACACTCCTTCAAATGTCCTCGCCAGGTCTCGAGTTAATCCAGTCCAAATCCCGGTCGACGAAAAATCCTCAAATGCCGTCGCCCGGGTTTGATCCTGTATCACCCGGTCGCCAGAGCGGTGTTGTAACCACTACGCTAGCGCGGCTCCCCCTACCAGGAGTAAAACTCCCACTGGCATAGCTCTGGGGATTGTCAGGATACGCAAGCTGCCATACCAAAAGTCAGAATGAAGGACCCAATTTCTTTTCTGCAAAAAGGTAACGAATCTTAGTGACAGAGAATGCATAATGTTAATAAAAAGGCTTTCTATCCCCGGCATAGTTTCCAAGACACTAATCAACAGAGTTGAAAGTTGGGAACGCAAAGAATACGAAGGCCCTTTCATAAACAAAAAGTAACCAAGTACGTAGGAAAAACAACCTTGCATTTTTTTAAAATGAGTTGGGGAGAACTAGGGGTTTGGAAAACTACAGAAACACAGACATAAACATTCAGCCAAGAACTAGCTTAGATAACGTTTTTTGTTCTGCCATATGCATACATGATAACAATAATTTACTACCGGTAATAATTATTATCGTACAAATTCAGACGCAATCTACATCACGAAATATCAGACACATAATGCATGTAGATTAGAGTAAATTAATATGAAACCAATATAAAGGTATGTTATCAGGCACTCGCAGGAAATAAAGAAGTAGAACACCAGACAACAGAAAAACAACAGACATGAGTGGCTTACCCAGGATTTGAACACTGGACCTTCCGTGCGACAACCCCGCCTAGCCATGCAAGCGAATCACACTATCCGCTCTGCCATCTACGCATCATCAAAAATGATGTTTCAATGGCAGGTCAATAGTGCGAACCACAATACACGACACCAGAAGTCCTCCATGGGCAGTTCAGCCTATTAATGACGCAATCACTTCTGTTGTATTTCTATCAAGCAGTATAGGCCGAATCCAACAAGACCCTTAGGACCTTAATACTGTGTCCAGTAAATGATAGTAGACTAGAACAGTGAGAACAGGATAGTGGGTAGGTTTGGTATTGTACAAACATTTATTACAAATAAGGGAGGGAAACCTGAGGCCTGTAAACAGTAAATTAATATGAAACAAATATAAAGGTATGTTATCAGGCACTCGCAGGAAATAAAGAAGTAGAACACCAGACAACAGAAAAAACAACAGACATGAGTGGCTTACCCAGGATTTGAACACTGGACCTTCCGTGCGACAACCCCGCCTAGCCATGCAAGCGAATCACACTATCCGCTCTGCCATCTACGCATCATCAAAAATGATGTTTCAATGGCAGGTCAATAGTGCGAACCACAATACACGACACCAGAAGTCCTCCATGGGCAGTTCAGCCTATTAATGACGCAATCACTTCTGTTGTATTTCTATCAAGCAGTATAGGCCGAATCCAACAAGACCCTTAGGACCTTAATACTGTGTCCAGTAAATGATAGTAGACTAGAACAGTGAGAACAGGATAGTGGGTAGGTTTGGTATTGTACAAACATTTATTACAAATAAGGGAGGGAAACCTGAGGCCTGTAAACAGTAAATTAATATGAAACAAAATATAAAGGTATGTTATCAGGCACTCGCAGGAAATAAAGAAGTAGAACACCAGACAACAGAAAAACAACAGACATGAGTGGCTTACCCAGGATTTGAACACTGGACCTTCCGTGCGACAACCCCGCCTAGCCATGCAAGCGAATCACACTATCCGCTCTGCCATCTACGCATCATCAAAAATGATGTTTCAATGGCAGGTCAATAGTGCGAACCACAATACACGACACCAGAAGTCCTCCATGGGCAGTTCAGCCTATTAATGACGCAATCACTTCTGTTGTATTTCTATCAAGCAGTATAGGCCGAATCCAACAAGACCCTTAGGACCTTAATACTGTGTCCAGTAAATGATAGTGGACTAGAACAGTGAGAACAGGATAGTGGGTAGGTTTGGTATTGTACAAACATTTATTACAAATAAGGGAGGGAAACCTGAGGCCTGTAAACAGTAAATTAATATGAAACAAATATAAAGGTATGTTATCAGGCACTCGCAGGAAATAAAGAAGTAGAACACCAGACAACAGAAAAAAACAACAGACATGAGTGGCTTACCCAGGATTTGAACACTGGACCTTCCGTGCGACAACCCCGCCTAGCCATGCAAGCGAATCACACTATCCGCTCTGCCATCTACGCATCATCAAAAATGATGTTTCAATGGCAGGTCAATAGTGCGAACCACAATACACGACACCAGAAGTCCTCCATGGGCAGTTCAGCCTATTAATGACGCAATCACTTCTGTTGTATTTCTATCAAGCAGTATAGGCCGAATCCAACAAGACCCTTAGGACCTTAATACTGTGTCCAGTAAATGATAGTAGACTAGAACAGTGAGAACAGGATAGTGGGTAGGTTTGGTATTGTACAAACATTTATTACAAATAAGGGAGGGAAACCTGAGGCCTGTAAACAGTAAATTAATATGAAACAAATATAAAGGTATGTTATCAGGCACTCGCAGGAAATAAAGAAGTAGAACACCAGACAACAGAAAAACAACAGACATGAGTGGCTTACCCAGGATTTGAACACTGGACCTTCCGTGCGACAACCCCGCCTAGCCATGCAAGCGAATCACACTATCCGCTCTGCCATCTACGCATCATCAAAAATGATGTTTCAATGGCAGGTCAATAGTGCGAACCACAATACACGACACCAGAAGTCCTCCATGGGCAGTTCAGCCTATTAATGACGCAATCACTTCTGTTGTATTTCTATCAAGCAGTATAGGCCGAATCCAACAAGACCCTTAGGACCTTAATACTGTGTCCAGTAAATGATAGTGGACTAGAACAGTGAGAACAGGATAGTGGGTAGGTTTGGTATTGTACAAACATTTATTACAAATAAGGGAGGGAAACCTGAGGCCTGTAAACAGTAAATTAATATGAAACAAATATAAAGGTATGTTATCAGGCACTCGCAGGAAATAAAGAAGTAGAAACACCAGACAACAGAAAAACAACAGACATGAGTGGCTTACCCAGGATTTGAACACTGGACCTTCCGTGCGACAACCCCGCCTAGCCATGCAAGCGAATCACACTATCCGCTCTGCCATCTACGCATCATCAAAAATGATGTTTCAATGGCAGGTCAATAGTGCGAACCACAATTTGTAATAAATGTAGATTAGAGGTATTGCGTAACTGTATACGACACATGCAAGTGTTTGTATTGTGTGCACCATATTTTAATATAAACTTACGCCCCGCCCCTGGTCTTTCGAGAGGTGTAAGTGTGTGATTTATTACATTTTCGCATTACTCGTAAAAGAAAAAAAAAAAACCACACTCACTAAATGAACTCGTTTGGTTTGGTACATTTTGTTCATGCAGAAGTCAACTAGTGTTTACATTTGCATGAAATACCCGGTTCAACCCCATGTGGGTTATAATTTGGGTATTAATGTGGCGAGATGGATGTTGGATAGAAAATTATAGAGTAGTTTCCAGAAATGGAGAAGAGAGCTGGTGAACCATAGGTAGTGAGGGCACAAGACAAGCCAGGCAGTTAACTGCACAGTTCTCGATGATAGCTGTAGAAGAGAACTGATATGTGTCACGTTATCGCTAGACCCGTCCTATCCTCCAAGGGTGTTATATAAATATGTAAGTGCGGAACTAAGATGGTTGGCCATGTCTGCAGAATGGGAGGAGATCGGCTACCACGACAAGCATGGGAAACAAAGACCCAGGGATCCAGACCCCCAGGATGACCCAGAGTCCGCTGGGAGGACAACATTAGACAATCTTTGAAGGATCGAGGACTAGAATGGAACCAGGCCAGGAGGAAGACAGCCGATAGGATAGTCTGGCGCTCTCTCTTCCAAACCTCTACACCTCACGGTAGAAGGGGAACGACTAAGTAAGTAAGTAAGTAAGAGTGCGGACCGTATTTATCCCATACCAATTTTAAATTGTTAATATTTCTTTGACCACACAACAAAATTATAACTGGAAATTTAAATAATTTAATAACTGCAGTTATAAACAAATCAATGCACTTTATTGATTAATGATGTATAGTAAAAATTTAGCGTCTTGGTATATCAATATCTTACAAGATTTCACACACAAAACAGTATATTGTCACTGATGGTCGTGTTCATCGTGTTATTGGTTTGGGTGCCTTGGTTTGTGTTTTCACGTTAAGCTTTACTTAACTTGCTTGACACGCTGTCGTAGCTGACTTCCCTCGGTCATTAAAACATCTGGACATTTAAAACGCTATGCATGTGCCAGAAACAGTGTTGGCCCACTGTTAAACAGTTCACAATTTCCAAAATTGTCACGTTTTTCACCACTTGCTGAACCTGGAAAATATGACCAGGTTGTGGTGTCTGTGGTTTATAACCAAGACGCCCCTCTGATGCTGACTGGCCACTATTGATCAGACTCATCATTTCGACAACACTAGACTGAGGCTGTGGTTAAGTGAGTCAAAAAGGGGGTACGTCGTACAACCATACAATAATGCATTTAAGAACTTTGACTTCAGTTAAAGACATTTTCCAAACCTAGTCATGATTACTTACCTTTGGCTGAGTGTTATGCCCAGTAGATCGACAAAATGGGCCGAAATAAAAGACAAGCAAGAAAAAGAGAAAACGAAGTCTTTGAGCACAGCACCCAAAAGCAAAACCCTAAAAATGACTGAAAGCTTTTATTGCTAGCAATGGACAGTCCCAACAAGGACTTCTAGCTGAGCCAATGTTGTCGAGAATTGATGTTATATAGTGGTGGAAGCCATCTTCCTTCGGGCACAAGGCAAGATTTAGACATGAGGATTTATGTTAAGCATAACATTAATTTTAAATGTTCATCAATTTTAAATGTACATTAATTCGCTAAGATATTTTGTCAGCTTACAGACATACCCTCAGACACAGTGGTACTTCGAAGTCTGCGGCTGTTTGAAGCTTTGATCTACAAATCGCTCACAGTAGCAGTCAGTTGTGGCTTATTCTCAGTTATTTTGGTTGTATTGTGGGTTAAGGCTTCTAGCTATAAGAGTCCGCCTTCTGGATATCTTCTCAGCTCTGTCAGATCTTGAAGTGATTTCGGGAAGTAAGGAACTGTGTCTGAGATGAGGCTTAGATACCTAATCTCAGGTCTAACTCTTGCTTTCTCAGAGGTCCGCGCCTAAGTTCACTATTCCTCTTGTAATCTTTCGATGGATTTCAGTGCTGTTGTACGAATTTACCGACAAAAGTTATAATTTCCTCGTCAATTACCAAAGATAATGATTTAACACTGCTATAATTACACGTATTTGCAGTTGCTGTTCAAATCCCAACAGAAATATCACGTTCGGATCATTAATCATAAAGTTATAGCAGAATATCTGTTCTGCAATTCATAAAGACACTTATACGTGGCAATTCCAGAGTGTCTTTTGCCCGTGTCATGACAGCAACAATGGTTGTTTTTCTTGTGTTGGTTTTTCCATGCTGAAATTTCTCTGCCGTTTATTGTGGCGTTGCCCAATGTCAGCAGTGTTTATGTTGCATTCCTTATTATTATCTTAGGTTTATCCCTCTTTAACACGTTGTATTTTTAGAGGTTTGTAGGTTTTGTTTTACAGCATCTTTTGTCCATGTAAAAAGACATAATACCTTACCGAAGACCCTAATAGAAGGCAGAGTTGAAGCCAGGCGTGCAAGAGGATGGCAACGCTATAAATGGGAAGATAAGATCAAGAGATGGACAGAAAGGAGTCTGTTAGAGTGTACTATCAAGACAAGAGACAGAAGACGTTGGAGATCCATTGCAGGCGACCTTCATTGTGGAGATGCACCTGATGATCTTTTTCTATTTTTTTTTTTTAACTGTCGTTGAAATTATCTTAAATGTATGAACTGGGCGTATGTTGATTTTTTTTTTTTATTGGTAGTTAAATTGACTTCTCGTACTGAGAAATAGTGGTAAATTTAAATTTTTTAAGTTTTTTTTTTTCTTAGTCTTGCGAAAAACGTGTAGATTGCAAGAATAAGATTGTTACTGTAATGTGTTATAAATAAAAAAAATAAAAAATAAATTATTATAATTTATTGTGGGTAGGTTTTCCGAATCTTGTAAATTTTTCCAGAGCAGCGGCCGTATGGCCTACTCTTTACGATTTCCAACTACCGAGGAATTTTCAACGTGCCCAACTTGCACATTTTTTTTCGCCCGTATCCGAGATGTCTAGGTATCCGATCTCACTACCCAGGAAAAGTGGGGGGGGGGGGGGGGGGGGGGGGGGGAGTACGACATCATTAGGACTTACTGGTTCTGAAAAAATGTCCACCAAATATATTCCCATGTACTGGGAACCGAACCCGGTACCTTTAGAATTAGAGGCGAACGCCATAGCTCTTAGCCACTCCGACCCTCTAAAAAGAACAATAAAATCGCGGAAAAGTGAATGAAGAGTGAATTAATGCGTCTGACAAAAGATGTAGGTCATGGGAGCAGGATGTACCATAGACATGACGTAGGCGAAACACGTGAAGAATAATTAACACATGCGATTGGAAGTTTGTGTTTGGGTTGTGCTTGACAACGTTTATCTGCCACTCTAACATCATTACCACCACTACCAGCATTTAAAATGCGAGACATGAGCAACATAGACCTGGCATAGACGAACTAAGTTTTTTTTAAAGAATGACTGGAAATTATGAACTGGGGATAGGGGAGGAAAGATAGGGAAGGTGGAGGTGGTTAATCCAGTTCTGTCACGTGTGCTTTCTCAGGTAGGTTAACCTACTTTTATGTAATGTAATGTTTGTTCGGCCCTGGACTCTGTCACACGTCACGTAGCGCTTGCTTGCAGGATATCGTCTGCATGTACTTTAAAGCAATCGTATTTCATGGCAATTCCACGAGAGTTTAATTACCCGCGCAAATGCATTAACTCCATGATCACTTCGTACTGGGGGGGAAATTCACCCCCAGGTGACAGCTAGGAAAGGGGAGGGGTGCCATCAGCCACCATTATAATAGTACGTACTGCTAAAAATATGTACGTGCAACTGTGTTTCTTTATAAGGGTGCCAACGATAGGATCTACCCATGGTGCCGAATACTTGAAGTACGCACCTGATTCACTATACTTCTGTAAACTTGTCTCAGATTTGTAGCCTCTCCATCTCAAGAGGGATAGGGCACACACTGAGGAAACCTGTTGATACAAGATACCTGGCAGTCCTTGTTCTGGAAACCCCCGAGTAAGAGAGGTAACGGGAGATCAAGGAAGAAACGGAGAAGAGTACTGGAGACAGACATGAAGAGTATTTATAAGACATGGAAATACCTTGAGGTGATGGCACGTGACATGATGACGTGGCTTGTGTTTGTTGAAAGCTTATGCTGCTTGGGGAGTCCATGGGTCACGAATGAATGAAAACAAGAATTAGCATATACCAGCTACAAGAACACATGAGATCAAGTAAGGATTAACAAGAATTAGCATATACCAGCTACAAGAACACATGAGATCAAGTAAGGATTAACAAGAATTAGCATATACCAGCTACAAGAGCACATGAGAACAAGAAAGGATTAACAAGAATTAGCATGTACCAGCTACAAGAGTACATGAGAACAAGTAAGGATTAACAAGAATTAGCATATACCAGCTACAAGAGCACATGAGAACAAGTAAGGATTAACAAGAATTAGCATATACCAGCTACAAGAACACATGAGAACAAGTAAGGATTAACAAGAATTAGCATATACCAGCTACAAGAGCACATGATAACAAGAAAGGATTAACAAGAATTAGCATTTACCAGCTAAAAGAGCACACGAGAACAAGTAAGGATTAACAAGAATTAGCATATACCAGCTACAAGAGTACATGAGAACAAGTAAGGATTAACAAGAATTAGCATATACCAGCTACAAGAGTACATGAGAACAAGTAAGGATTAACAAGAATTAGCATGTACCAGCTACAAGAGTACATGAGAACAAGTAAGGATTAACAAGAATTGGCATATACCAGCTACAAGAGCACATGAGAACAAGAAAGGATTAACAAGAATTAGCATATACCAGCTACAAGATCACATGAGAACTAGTAAGAATTAGCATATACCAGCTACAAGAGCACATGAGAACAAGTAAGGAATAACAAGAATTAGCATATACCAGCTACAAGAACACATGAGAACTAGTAAGGATTAACAAGAATTAGCATATACCAGCTACAAGAGCACATGAGAACAAGAAAGGATTAACAAGAATTAGCATATACCAGCTACAAGAGTACATGAGAACAAGTAAGGATTAACAAGAATTAGCATATACCAGCTACAAGAACACATGAGAACTAGTAAGGATTAACAAGAATTAGCATATACCAGCTACAAGAGTACATGAGAACAAGTAAGGATTAACAAGAATTAGCATATACCAGCTACAAGAGTACATTAGAACAAGTAAGGATTAACAAGAATTAGCATATACCAGCTACAAGAGTACATGAGAACAAGTAAGGATTAACAAGAATTAGCATGTACCAGCTACAAGAGTACATGAGAACAAGTAAGGATTAACAAGAATTAGCATATACCAGCTACAAGAGCACATGAGAACAAGAAAGGATTAACAAGAATTAGCATATACCAGCTACAAGATCACATGAGAACTAGTAAGAATTAGCATATACCAGCTACAAGAGCACATGAGAACAAGTAAGGAATAACAAGAATTAGCATATACCAGCTACAAGAACACATGAGAACTAGTAAGGATTAACAAGAATTAGCATATACCAGCTACAAGAGCACATGAGAACAAGAAAGGATTAACAAGAATTAGCATATACCAGCTACAAGAGTACATGAGAACAAGTAAGGATTAACAAGAATTAGCATATACCAGCTACAAGAACACATGAGAACTAGTAAGGATTAACAAGAATTAGCATATACCAGCTACAAGAGTACATGAGAACAAGTAAGGATTAACAAGAATTAGCATATACCAGCTACAAGAGCACATGAGAACAAGAAAGAATTAACAAGAATTAGCATATACCAGCTACAAGAGTACATGAGAACAAGTAAGAATTAACAAGAATTAGCATATACCAGCTACAAGAGTACATGAGAACAAGTAAGGATTAACAAGAATTAGCATATACCAGCTACAAGAGTACATGAGAACAAGTAAGAATTAACAAGAATTAGCATATACCAGCTACAAGAGCACATTAGAACAAGTAAGGATTAACAAGAATTATCATTTACCAGCTACAAGCGCAATTGAGAACAAGGAAGGATTAACAAGAATTAGCATATATCAGCTACAAGAACACATGAGAACAAGTAAGTATTAACAAGAATTAGCATATACCAGCTACGAGAGCACACGAGAACAAGTAAGGATGAACAAAGGCATTTATAAAAATAATTTTCACCTTACAATTTAAGTGGAAAAAATAAGTTAAACATGCTAAACGTAATAAATCAACAAATACGAAAAAAAATGTATTTAAATTTATTTTAATTACAATAAATAAAATAGAAAATGATAGCGTAAACCAAAATCTACAAGTTATCTAAACTCTGTAGTATAAAGAGAGATTTATTAAAGATCATGGAAAGGGATACACCATATACAACATAGACATTGTGACACGCTGTAATAAATGCAAGTAAGTTTGCAGCTTGAAAGATATAAAAAAAAAACTCCCCATAAAATCTAATATACTATATAGAATTTAAAAAAACACACTATATACAGTGCCGGCTCTTGGGTGGTGCAAGCGGAGTGGCTGCACGAGACGCTGTCTTAGAGGGGGCACCAACAATTGAATCTAGATAGTACGAGCTATTTTTATGTTTACATTAATTTCATTTCTTTAAAATATGTTTTTTTTTCATAACTCCATGCCTGTAGTGGTTTTGATGGTATTGTATGATGGTGATATTACTAAGTGTGATGTATGAGGTCAGCAGTGAAGGCTCCTGAGATAAAATGTAGCTGTGAATTTTCAGAAGGCCTTTCTTGCTACCACTACGACCTCACACCTATCTTTTTTTCTAATGAATGTGGCTACGTTAAAATCTAGGGTACTGAATGTAATGTGTTGTATTGACATATACACACACACACAGATATTAAATAATATAATATTATCAATAAAATTTAGAACACAATGAACTAAATTCAGCTGGTGAAATTTTAGAAAGTAAATCTTTTTTAAATTTATTTGTTCTGAACCAAGGTTTTATTTTGGCCAGAACATATGAAAGATTTTGGAATTTATGAGTGAATGGCATGAATAAATGGCATGATAAATAAAAGGTGTGTACGTATACAAATTTCACGATTAGTTAATATTTCTACAGTTCATAATTTTATTTTCCCTGGGAGAACGATGAATAGATGTGCTGTTGGGGTGGCTTCATCCCTCCCTGTCTATGCCTACCAAACATTGTCCATTAATGATGGAATGAAATGGGATGTTTTAGTAGTAATTCACTTTGGGTGCTATGTCTATGAAGTTGGTGTAAATCCAGCAGACCAGCCTGCTTACGTAACTTTGAAAGAGTAGTTCTGGTGCTGGAATCTGGTGACCCCACCTCTCCGTGCTTGGGGCAATATATCGGGTGGCCCCACCTCTCCGTGCTTGGGGGCAATACAAGGCTGTTCTGCCGAGATGCGACACTGCACGGGTCCTCACTGTCAATTATTTACCCAGCATTTGACACCACCTTTTGGTGTCACATAAAAAACTCACAGCTCAGATTATGAATAAAGAACACAGAAATGCTAGCAAAACTCAGCTGAGCTGCTGGCTATAGTATGGCGTCCCTGAACTTATTTCAATTTACTTCATTGGAAATCACCACACTTAAAATTTACTGTGTCTATCACTGGACAACTATTGAGGAATGGCAAAAAAAGCGCGTCTGAGCGCTGATAATATGATTGTCTGTGGCCAATCAATGCCTTGTGTTTTTTCAATTCAAATTTCCTACACTAAAGTCATTTCAGTCATACCTCAGTCAAGTATGCATATTTGTCTGTTGGTCCGTCCGTCTCTACTTGCGTTTTCACAAAAACGTACTTGGTTTTTGAACCAACCTATCCGTCCCCTCTACAAATTTTGTCTTTAAAGTTATTTTTAGCCACAGCTCCCACCAATGTCCCTCTCTTTCATTCTAACTAGATTTGGACACTTGAGTCTCAAGGTCGTGGTTTTTGTGCAAATTAGTGACATGTTTGATTCAATGCAGTCTTTCGCTGATGTGAACAACACAGTCTTTTGTCAATGTCTTCATTATTATCTATCCGTCTGTATAAATAAAAGCATATTATTTCACTGCTCAAAATGGGCCATCCGGCCAGCTAATTTTTATATTCCTAACATTAGTATTAAGAAAAGTTACTTTTTTAATTTTGTAATATTTCAAGCATCTGCGTTGTAATGCTTTTGCCGCTGAATTCAAATAAAAGGCTTGGTATCGCATAAGCGTCCAAGAAATGACTGTTGCGTACCTCGTGTCAAATTGGGGACGTGACTTTTCCTCCGTTCTCTCCCCCCCCCCCCCAATTGCATCTTCTAAGCCTTGCTAGTCTCACGCAATTTTTCAGTCATATTTTTTTCCTTTTGATCCGCCGTTCTCATCCCGTTCAAATGGTAACCGTTTTGACTTCCCGTCTAGCAAGTCAATTTTTATGGAGGGTAGTGACCCGTGGCGTGGGCGATCATGCCTTCTAGTAACTTACGCATTCTTTTTTATCCCTACATTTTATCCTTTGGAGATATTTTTACGTTGTATCACTTGTTAATTTTATGACAATGCCTATATTATCTCCCCTTTTTCCCAAAAGAAAAACAGCACACTAAGTACTAATCCGTATTTCAGCGAGTATTTTATACACCCACCTTAAGATTTTAAAAACGTAGGCGCATCTGTTTTTGTAAAATTATACAGTGAACATCACTTGCGGCAATGAGAGTGTTACCAAACTCAATAGTATAAAACTGAGCCGTGTACGAGTGCACTAAAGTGTGGCACTATGATGAGGGGGCACATCACGAGACCTCGCACCACCTTAAAAAATCCATAGGCCCAGCTCTGACTTTATCCCTACATTATAACATAAAAGGGGCTGAACGGGGTGCTCCATGCACAGGATAAATACCGGTTTTATTGTGCACGGATTCAAAATTCAATCATTACACTGCAGCGCCTTAAACATCCTGTACATTTTCATATAGTTCAAAATTAAATGTGTGACTACCTGCTCTGTTTGTTTGTTTTTCCCTTAAAAGTAAATTCTATTACAAATTTATATAACTTTTTTTTTTTTAAATAGCGGTATCTTTTAATTACTATTTTTTTTCTTCCTTAAAGATCTGTGCCCTTTGCTAGTGCTTATCTGGCCAACGCCCTGCTTTATGGTAATCTTCTTCTTTATTCACCCTCAGACGTCAACTTGAATATGTTCAAAGAGAGTAGTAGTCAGCTTGAGGCTGCAACTCCGCAGAGTTTTTCCAGGAATGATACTGGTGATGGCCATAAGTGCTTTTTCTGGTCTTCATATGTTGGGCACTTTTGAAGTAGAAAGATATCCTTGCCTACAGGCCTATAGTTCTTCAGTGGCCAAAGGGGTATTGGCTAAGGGCGTCAACGCAGTCAAGTTAACTACAGAGTCGTACACAAGGTATTTGGCGCATGGGACGGTCCTACACATACATATTTTTTTATGCTTGTAAGTAGATTTTTAAACATTACGGTATTGTCGTAATAATTAGAGATGGGCAAATCGACGCACTCCGCTGTTTCGAGACATTCGGCACAGTGATTTAAACTGTATCGACACACTGTTTCGGCACAACGGAACTTTTGCCCGTGTCGGGACAAGTCTCTAGCAATAGACAGTATACATGACATCTATGGCATTTCGTGTGACCACAATTCAATATTTTTACACAAGTCTTCATTATGATGAAATAAAACGGAGATATGATGATAGCTGCAGTATATGTGAAAATAATAAAAAACAATAATAATAACAGTAATAATAACACATGATATCAAACTAGAGTAAGCTAGTTTTGGTAGACAATGATTCAAATCCATACCGAGTACACAGATATCAGCAGAGCTAATAAAGTGTCCATTATAAAAAAAAATATATGACTTGTTTGATCTTCCATACTATCTATGAACGACTAATGTCCCGGACGCTTGACTCAAATTTTACAAAAGGCCCACGGAAGTTGAGACAGTGTGCCTCTTTGCAAAACAGCGAGGCAGACAGGAACTGAAACTGTTTCGAAACAAGAAGCAGGCTGTGTTTCGGATCTTTCGGACTCAGCGCTGTTTCGAAGCATTGTTTCGACACACACACACAGTAGCCATCTCTAGTAATAATGTCTATGGCACTCCCTCATGGTTGTCACCCGGGGCGAACCACCCCCCTCGCAACCCCCGCCCCCTTTAGTACGCCACTGGCTAACTGACGATCTTAGGCCAATCAAGCTAACTGGCGACCTTGAGACAGTTTTGACTATTCATTCATCATTCATAAAGGAGCATAGGCCTTCAACAAACACATGCCAAGTCCTCTTGTCGCGTGCCATCATCTCAAGTTCTTTCCATGTTCTCCTTATCATTTTCACCTCTGTTTCCAGCTCTCTTCTCCATGTGCTTCTTGGTCTACCTCTGCTTCTCTTGCCCTGGGGATTCCAGAACAAGGACTGCCTTGTAATGTTATCAACAGGTTTCCTCAGTGTGTGTCCTATCCATCGCCATCGTCTTCTTCTCATCTCTTGTTCCACTGGCACTTGTCTAGTTCTTGTCATCAGTTCCACGTTTTGACTATTATCTGATATTATATCTGTCGTTTATCAAGACGTGTTGTTTCCTAACCTAGGCTAGATCTCTCAGCAATTCCCATTGAAAGGAATTTATAATACCATAGTAATAATCATAATTTCCTTTGCGCTCCTTACAGATCACGCCGCAGCGACTACATTAGCTGGTTCTCTTGCAAGTAAATTTTCAACAGTAAGTACTATAATAATAGTGTCTGATGGCACCCCCTTTTTGGCTGTCACCCGGGGCGGTCCACCCCCCTCGCACTCCCCTTAGTACGCCACTGGTTCCCTAAACCTAATCCTTATAATTGCATCTCTGAATTCTTCTGTAAGTCCGTATTGAACAGTGCCCTGTTGTGTGTTCGTTAGCAATTTCAAAGAAACATGGCAAATAAACAATGTGCTACCCCGTTTCTAAGTGCGATAGATCGTGTGTGTGCTGTAGGTGTGGTCGGGTGATTACATAACTTTAGTGACAGTCTTCAAAATGTGAAATGACTGCAAACTTAGCACCCACTGCGTTGTCTCTGTTGTTATAACTGACAGTATCCAAGATATGAGTGCTATCATGAGCCAGCTGCGCTGCGTATAAAAATATTAAAGAGTAGTCCATGTAGCCAATGCTTCGACAGAAAAAAAACTATAATTAAAAGGTCTTGAAGTTACAAAAATAGTACGTTTCAACTACTGAAACTGATAGAAAACATTACCGTGATAATGTCCCTTGGCGAACGGAAGTGACGTTTATCTGACCTGGTTGCAAACATCAACAAGACTTTTATCGAGGTTTAGAGAGTGATAGAACGCACTTTGAACCTGTGTGTTTCTTCCAGTTTTTCTCTGTATGGACTTTATTTCGACTGTTTAACATATATTTTAATTATATATTTGTGTCTCTACAGTAACAAGACAGCTGTACTGATGTCTGCTAGTGCATAAATGACTTAACATGAGGGTTTTCGTTGAAAGTGGATCTTAAATGGCGGAAGGAGGGATAACAACAGGCGTACGTGACGAGGTGAATGTATGCCAGTTGTGTGGAGCACTTGACAATCTTTCCTTGTGTGGGGGTTGCAGGGGTACATGGTACTGTTGCAAAGACCATCAACGCCAAGACTGGAAAGACCATAAACGGTCATGCAGGATAAGTAAAACGCCACTAAAGCAGAAGAACGGTTTATCGGCCGCGAAGCAAGACATGCCAAACGAATCGGGAGCTGACGATGCCAACGACGTTGATTCTGTCACCGCAGACGACAGTAGTAACCCTGCTTCCCCTCTCAAGGTAATAGTCGACGATTCCACTTCTCTCACACATTCACGCTCATTTGAACAGATTAAAGCAGGTGATGGGACAGCAGGACGAACAGTCAACACCAGTACGGCTAAATTTGCTTCATCAGAAGACATTAGTGCCTCAGCAGAGAAAGAGAGTGATGGCAATTTTGCTGATGATGCGTGTGAACGAGATGATAAGCAGGCCCTTAAGAAGAATACCGTATTAGCGAAACCCAGCCTTACGAAGTCTTCTAAAAAGAAACATAAAAATGAACTTCAAGGAAATTTGGCAACTATATCTGAAGATGGTCCCCCACCAGTCTGACAAAATATGGCATATGTGTCATCGACAAATTTCTGGGAGATGTAACTGGTCACGAAATTCTTAAAGAAGTTATGCAGCTCAGTGCTGCTGGGGTGATGAAGCAGGGACAATTAGTACATGGTCCATCGTCTTCTAGCAATAAGTACATTCGAGGGGACATGATTACATGGGTGGATGGTACTGAACCCCGCTCAGAAAACATTCATTTCCTTATTTCATGTATGGATGCCGTGATGCTGCAGTGCGCCAGCAAACTGGACATGTACACCATAAATGAACGAACCAAGGTAGATTATGTGTATAGTGCATATGTTTGTGTGACATACAAATCTTTCCATATATTTCCTTTCAAGAGTTATTTTGCATTTATTAAAATGTATGCTTCATTATGCTCCATACATTTTTAACCAAAACATCCATGAAAGAATAAGGGCATGATATGAATTATTAGAACTAGCGAAACAGAATAATGTTTTTTTGCTTTTGTTGTTTTTTAATTGGTTTGGAATTTAATTTATTGTTGTTGTAGTTTTACACCATTTGACAGAATGTTGAGACTACCATTTTAGAGTTAAGGAAAAACAGCACACAGTTTGAAAATTTTAATTTGCTGTATTTACAGTAATTTGACAGGAGATATGATGCCATGTTCACATATCGGCAGTTGAACGTAGTATATGAAAATAGAGACACTTTGTCCTAATTATAACCCTTCAGGTGTTGAACGGGATTTTGTTTGAAACAAAAAGCAAATACAAGTTGTTAGTATCATTTTCCCTTTCGTACAATACGGAGCGGCCATTGTAAATGATTCCTTTGCATAAAGTCTGCACTAACACATTTATGTGCTCCTTCAGCTATGGTTTCTTTTCGTCTGCTTTACGTGATGAGATTGTCTACCCTGTGCAACTCGTATAAGTTGCTTGTTTATGACATGCTTGAGGGTGCAGTAATCCTGTTCTTTCTTGATCTTATCCGAAATCCGTGGGAACTACATTTTTAATATTAATATAACATTAGGGGAGCTGCGGTAGCATAGTGGTTAGTGCACTGGCTTCATAGCTCAGTGGTCTATGGTTCGATCCCCAGATGAGGTGGGATTTTTTTAGGCCGCAAACGACTCCTGGGTCGACCCAGCCCCAACTTGGTACTAGAGCAACTCTGGGAAGGTTAAGGCGGCTGGCGTGATGTTGACCACGTCATCACTAGTGTGCCGATGGTCAAGAAAATATGGGCCTAACACCATATTCCCAATATGCCTCAATGGGCGTGTAACAGGATCCTTTTATAACATTCGTTACAAAACAAAAGATGATGAAACAAAAAGTTAGTTGCTTATCCTTTACAGGACGTGGCAATCAACCCCAGCTTTTATTGGCTGTGTTGTGATTTTTCTAGGCAATTTTTACGTTCAGTAGTTTGCCATTGCTTTCTGAACAGTACGGCGCTTATACCATTGTTAAAAATCCACACAAAGCGATTTGCTACCAAACCGCCTGCAGCAGGTTTCAAACCTGGTATATCTGGATTATGAAACTACGTTCATATCCATTAGGCCACAGACGCCGACGATGAAACAAAAGCTGTGATAATTAGCAGAATAACAGAGAAACCAAGAAAGATAAACATATATGTATAAGCATAAATGGAGAAGTGTTGAAACAAAGGAAAAGTTATTTTGTACCTTGGACATAATTGGGAGGATTAAAAATGTGAAGCAGAAGTCAAGAACATATGTTCTGGCTATGAGGCAGGTATTAGCATCCACATGTGGACCACAGATTAAAATTGACTGTTGTCACAAAAATCGACTTGTTGAACAGTTAAAAATACTCTTCATTTTTGTATGATGCGGAAATATGGACACATAACTAACTTTTTGAAAAAAGAATTGAGGCCCTTGATATGTGGATGCCTCACAGAGTTATGCATATATCTTGGAAGCTAATAAATTAGGTGGTTCTAGAAAAACTTGCAATAAAAAAATAAAATCAAGACAGATGTAAAAAAAATTAGACAAGGAAAAAAAATCAACATTAAACAAATGTAAAATATTTTTATCAAAGGGAGAGCAACGGACTTGCTTGAAAATATAAGAGTAAAACATTGAAAGGAGTCATGCAAATCTAATCATGACAGTGATGTAAGTGGAAAGGAAACTTAGGAAATTAACAAAAAGTAATCTGTTATAATATACCATGAAGACTTACTTACCTAGTCATTCCCCTTCTACCATGAGGTGTAGAGGTTTGGAAGAGAGAGCGCCAGACTATCCTATCGGCTGTCTTTCTCCTGGCCTGGTTTCATTCTAGTCCTTGGTCCTTCAAAGATTGTCTAATGTTGTCTTCCCAGTGGACTCTGGGTCGTCCTGAAGGTCTGGATCCCTGGCTCTTAGTTTCCCATGCTTGTCGTGGTAGCCGATCTTCTCACCATCAAGACAAGGGCAGTAAATGTTAAGAGATTCAAAACTACCAGATTTTAATTCATAGATTGCATTTAGAGTCTTGACATATGGATGCGAGTCATGGGCAATGACTACAACCCACAAAAGCCAGATCCAAACCTCAGAAATGAGGTATCTGAGGAAGGTGGTTGAAGTAACAAGAAGAGACATGGTCCGCAACCAGACGATACGTCAAGGCCTAAAATCCCACCCCCTGCAGACCCAAGGAGAACATTTTTTTCCTCTAATTTTGTTGTTGTTTTTTGGTATACCTGTTCATTTCAGTTGATGTGTTGTCTGAGTTTACTTATAGATTGCTTGATATTGATGTAAACATTTATAATTCTTCAGCATATTCTTTCCTCATTAATTCCACATTTTTACATTGTAATAATCCTGAAAAGTTGGGGCATGGGACTATCTAGGTTCTTAAAAACACACATCTGTGTAATTATCCTACTTATACTGTTTTATTCACTTTAAAAATTGTTTAATCTATCTTATTGTGTTTAAAGCAGCTTTCTTTTAATTCATGTTACTAATTTTGTTCATTCAATGTACTTATTCTTTTTAATTAATTTTATTCTGTTTAATTTACCTTACTTAATATCTTAAGTTATCATATATTCTGACAAATTGTTCTCCCTTATTGTGGAATCTATCTTATTTGTCTTATTTAAATTTGTCCGTATGCAGCTTACTTTTTAAAATCGTTTGTCCTTGCTAATTGCTTAGTCCATCTTATTTTGTTTATCTTGCTTGATATATTTTACTTATTTTAATTCATAATTACTTCAGGCAATGGTAGCATGCTATCCGGGACGGAGGACCAGATATGTCAGACATGTTGACAACCCAAATGGTGATGGCCGTTGCATTACTTGTATATACTACCTCAATGAAAACTGGGATGTGCGGGTATGTTGCATTTGTAATGTATGTTCACGCTTTATATTATGTGATATGAGCGGCAGTGGAGTGGATTAGAGCTCTTACTTCTTGAGGCAAAAGGACTGAGTTCAAAGCCAGGTAGTTGTGTGCTCCAGTCTACCCAGCTGTAAAAATTGGTATCTGACACAGCTCTGAAATTAAAGAAGGCAACGGCAGCGAAGAAGAGAACTGGTCACCTCACCTAAAAAAGCTGAGACCTAGTATTGGTGAAGTCTCTAACACTTCCCCCCCCCCTGCAGCAGTATCTGCAGTGAGACTATCTTTACCTGTATCTTGTGATATGTCTTGTTTGATTGGGAAGGCAAATCCAAAAATTAATAATTGAGGTGCATTAACAACATCGACAGAATCTGCAAGAGAAGATAAAGATGTTTAGAATACAATTTCAGAAAAGCATAGAATTTAGCCATCTTAATTACCAGCTTGACTTGACTGTGATCCACTGTCACTGTGCGTCAGTTCTTGGTGACCTATTTACTAGCTTCTGTAGTCCGTGTTTTTTTCTGTAAAACATGTAATCCTATCCTTATGCTTTCTGCTGAAAGCTTTGTCTTGTTTTTGTTTTTATTAAATTTTTTGAATAATTTTTTTACGTTTTGGAAGTAATTATTTTTCTTAAAAATATGAATATTTTTCTGAGGAAATTTTCTTAAGTTTTATTTATATATTTTTCTAGAACGCTGTAACAGTTTTGTTTATCAGGTGTCCTAACCATATTGTTTTCATATAAAAGTAAGAATTGTCTTTGCGCTTTCTCTTGACTTGTTTCTTTTTTTTAAAATTTATTGCTTAAAAGTGTTGCGTATTTAGTTTATCAGTATGTTTTGTTTATTTTGTCAGAAAGTTTGTCTTAACTCTTTCAGTCCCAAGCAAAAAAGTGGGTTTGGCCCAAGCAAAAATGGCCACCCCAGTGCATTTTTATTGTTGTTGTTTGGAAATAATTTTTTTTAAATGTTCATATGCATAAATAACTTTGTTGTTGTATATGAAACTGAAGGTAATTGGATGTACTTTACTCTTGTGCTACAAGTATAAAAGCTTTCATTGAAAAATGATTAGTTATTCAAGATAAAATGGAGGATATGCGCTTTAAAACAAATGATTAGTTATTCAAGGTAAAATGGAGGATATGCGCTTAAAAAAATCGCTTTAAAAATCTAAAATAAATATCTCAAAACAGAAACACGTTCACTCTTAAACACGTGCGGTATTTAAAAGAATGTACTTGCAGTCGGAAATGACTTTGTGGGTAGTTATAATTAGAAACAGTCTCAAACAGAGGCACATATACTAAAGGCTTTTTAAAGTCGATTGGGCCAAGCGCGTCTAACCCCTGAGCCTTTATAAAGTCGATTGGGACTTAAAGAGTTAAGTATTTTTCTCTTGAAGTTTTGTAAAATAATCTTTTTTTTTAATATTTTATTCTTTTATTTTTCATTTTTTATTTTCATTGTTTAGTTTTTGTGTATTTAAAAAAAAATCTTTTTGTACAATTTTTGTTTCTATGAAAGTTAGTTTTAATTTTTATTGAACGTTTTGCAAAGTGGAAGACCGGTTTGCTGACAGTCAGAACGATTATACTCAAGTGTAACTATTTTTAGATGTAGGTGAAAGGTGACCTCTGTTAGCAGATAGTAGCCATATGCTGTGTTTACAATCTCTCAGGGGGAGGGAAGCATGAGATGCGCTTGCCCGTTGTTTACATTGAGAACATGAAATTTGTTTCCTTATTCACGACTTGTTTATCAGTTAACATTTTTTAGAACTTAAAGCTGGAAGGGAAACTGCCAAGTGGTTGCATGTGTGGGTGATAATATGTACATGTGTGAGTGTGCGCACATAGCCGGTTTACATACAGTAGAAACATTCACACACGTATGCAGGGGCATTCACAGTACAGTTTTTCCCACACTTATTTGTTCTCATGTGATTCCAATGCATTCACACACTCCCATTCACATCATTCGTGCATGGCAATACCCACATTGCTTGAACTCCCTTTAACTGGAGACAGCACCTCCCACACATTAGGAAAAGATCAACAACTCACTCTCACATGTATACTCACTTTCATTGCTAACTCTGCCATCAGACGTCAAACATGCTTACAGACTTCCTTATATGTGATACTCACTTCATCATACATTCTTGCTATCGCTCGTAGCATTAGCCCATGCATTGACTGTCTCTTGCACACAGTACTTCCACACAGTATTTACACACAGTACTTCCACACAGTACTTCCACACAGTATTTACGCACAGTACTTCCACACCTTCATCATTTAGCTCCCCAAGGAGCATAGGCCTTGAGCAAACACAAGTCTTCCTGTCACATGCCATCAAACTTCAAGGTCTTTCCATGCTGTCCTTATCCTTGTCATGTCTGTCTGCAGTTCTTGTATGCGTGCGTTTCTCCATGTACCCTGTTAGTCTGAGGATTCCAGAACAAGGACTACTCTGTGATGCTATCAGTGGGTATTTAGTGTTATGTCTATCCATCACTGGTTTGGTCTTCTCATCTCTTGTTCCACTCTCACTTTGTTCTTGTCATCACTTCCATATTAGTGATCTTGTCATACCATTATTGGTTTGCTTTGTGTGACTGAGTCACAGGTTTTAGAGTATAAAACGGTTAAT
Organism: Oreohelix idahoensis; assembly: GCA_024509875.1. Taxonomy (NCBI): domain Eukaryota; kingdom Metazoa; phylum Mollusca; class Gastropoda; order Stylommatophora; family Oreohelicidae; genus Oreohelix; species Oreohelix idahoensis. Next base: position 810,952 of record JAMPIV010005105.1, on the reverse strand, counting down.
ACCCTTACTCGCACTTAACACATTAGCTACTGAATTGAAAAACACACTGTGGCCGAATAAAATTTTTTCCCATTTTCATCCTGTAGGTGTTTGCACAAAGTAAGCTGTAGTTTTCGTAATTTTTATGAATTACACGTCATTTTAAAGATAAATGAATGTACTATTACAATAAGCACCATTTGTAACTCTAATAGAGGTTGTTGCTATTTAACGGCTGTCCGATGGCCGAGGACTTGCAATATTTTCACAATTATAACTGCTTGCGCCCTATCTCTATCAAAATCACTATTTCAATCAATGTGCACACCGTTTTCACTCTTGTCCTCGTCGCTAGATCTATCAGTCAATTGTTGAAACAAGTTTCTAGCCTATTCAGCCGTTAGACGAGATGTACACGCATTTTTTGTGGTCCTATCACTAGTTGCCACGGTAATCAGTTTTACACGATTTGGTAACTAACCCAAAACGCTGAAAAATATGAACATAATATCAATTTTCCAGTGTTCTACAACAACCATGCTGTGAGAATTTGTTTTCCGGTGGCAACTTAAAATCTCGAACCAGATCAGAAAGTGTTTCATTACATTTTTCATTCATTTTATTATTAAAATTAGATCGACACTCTGAGCAGCTCGCGGTCCAAATGATAGGATTTCAAAAGCCGGCTCGCAGTAGTTAATGTGTTAACAGGTAAAGGCAGTCCTTTAGCAGAAACTGCCGTATGGGAGTGAAGTGTGAGAGATTTATCATACTATATTCTGCCTTTTTTTGCCATGAGGTGGGGTGACTTGATGCCTTTGTCTTCCCTAACTCACAAGCAGTGTCAGGCACCCATTTATAGCTGGGTAGACTGGAACGTGACGCCACCAGGTCTTGATCCTGGAGCCCGGTAACTGTGCCATGAGAGGAAAGCACTTTAACCACTTAGCCAATTGGACACTCTCACTCGCACTACACATCTCACTCATATACAAAGTTTAATGAGTGTTCGTTGTTAGAGTGAGTGGATCAAAGAGTGCATATTTTATTAAGAGTAAGAATTGACCTATCTGTTATCATCAAATGTTATTTGTGAAGCTTATACTTCATTTTGATTTTTTTTCCCTCCTCCCTGCCCAGCAACATGGCGGCTTGTTGAGAATTTACCCAGAAGGCTCAGACAGAGTCGCCAACATTGAACCAAAGTTTGACCGCCTTTTATTTTTCTGGTCAGACAGAAGAAATCCTCATGAAGTTGAGCAGTCATTCAGGGAAAGGTAAGTACTTTTTTGACCTAAGGATAGTGAATCAGATCAGACAAGTGCCGGTAGAGCAAGAGACGACAAGATGGTGCTGGAAGTGAATAGGGCACACGTTGAGGAAACATGTTTAAAAAGCAGTGCAAGACATGCTTCTTCTGGAATCCCCAATGTAAGAGAGGTAGGGGAGAAGAGAGGTAGGGGAGAAGACAACTAGACAGAAATTAAAAGAATGAGGAGGACGTGGAAAGACTTTGAGCAGATGGCACCGGACGGGAGGAACTTGGTGTAAGTTTGTTGAAGACCTTTGGAATGAATGAGTCAGATTGGTTTGTGTTAAGGAGAAATTGGCAGTTACTTTGTGGAGGAGAAATTGGCAGTTACTTATATTAAAACATTTAAAAGAATCATGTTACGTATTTCTTGGTGCATAACTCATGCCTGTTGTGTGGCAGACATTTTCAGTCATTACTGCGCAAGAATCTTTAGTCACATACTCACTGCTTGCAGACTTATTTCTTGTTTTTTTGGTGTTTGCTCATTATCTAGCATGGAAGCCACCTCTGCAGCTGTTCCCCCTAGCTGGAAGCCTGCATAGAGCCACCTCTGCAGCTGTTCCCCTAGCTGGAAGCCTGCATGAAGCATTTCTATGTTTTTGCAGATGTGCTTTATGTAGCAGCTTGTTTTATGTGATAAGGTTGCCAGCCCCGTTCACAGCCTTGTATTAAATCAATCAATACCCTTTATCTCCCCGAGGAGCATAGGCCTTCAACAAACACATGCCAAGTCTTCTTGTCCTGTGCCATCCGCTCAAGTTCTTTCCATGTTTTCCTCATCATTTTCACCTCTGTATCCAGTTCTCTTCTCCATGTGTTTCTTGGTCTACCTCTGCCTCTCTTTCCCTGTGGATTCCAGAACAAGGACTGCCTTGTAATGCTGTCAACAGGTTTCCTCAATGTGTGTCCTATCCATCGCCTGCGCCTTCTTCTCAACTCTTGTTCCACTGGTTCTTGTCATTAATTCCACATTTGTGACTTTTTCATACCAATTCAGTCCTTCTATTCTACGCAAGCACCCGTTTATAAAAGTCTAGTTTTTTGGTCGTTGTTTTTGTTGTTCTCCATGTCTCAGAGCCAAACAATAGGACTGACTTAACATTTGAGTTGAAGATTATTATTTTCGTGTTGCACTTGATGTCTCTTGTTCTCCACACATTTCCCAATGCAGTGAAAGCTCCTCTTGCTTTTTGTATTCTTATTTTGATATCATTGTCTGTCCCGTGTATTAGTCACTTCATATGACCTGACTGATGGAGCAGTAGCCTATGCTTTCTTTGTTTACCCAGAAACTCCTTGAAAACTACATGGGGCTCTATGGTGGCTCCTTGCTCCATATGGAAACCTTTTGCTCCGTTTGGAGCGAAAAGGAAACTGGTAATGATGAGTCAGACTGGTATTTAGGAGACTGAAATTGGCAGTAACCCATGTTAACACATCAAATTACAGGTCTATAACATTTTATCCTGAATATCGAACAATTCTGAAAATAGAAAATTTCTTTGGACTACTTTTCTATCATTGTTTGGCCGATTTCTGTCTATTTAGGACAACTTTAGGAGATTTTAAACGCAGTTTTGGTGACTTTGGGCTGTTTTTAACGCAGGTTGGGTGGCATTTAAAAAGTTAAAAAATCCGGTTTCTGAAACAAAGCAGTCTCTGAGGATTTCAAATAAAGGGTTACTGACCTGCAGTTTTAACTATCTGTTATTACACAACTTATAATGTTGTTTATATTGCAGACATTCTCACTCACTACTGTCCAAGAATCTTCAGTCACATTTTCTTTGCCTGCAGGCTTTTTGAGAATTTTATATTTTGTTCCATTCATTTTCTTACAGTACTTTGTCTTTGTTTTTAAAAATCTCACTTGTTCTTTTAAATTCATCTTATTTCTCTTGTCTGCCTCATGTTATTTTAATAAGTTCTTCTTTGCAAAAATCCAGTTTTGTCATGTTTTTATTTGAAGAAAAAAAAATAGGAATAAAGAAAGAACAGAATAAAAAAAACAAATGTGAGGAATAAGGGAAGAAACAAATGGAAGGAGTATATATAGTTAAAAGTTGCAACAAGAGTGGAGTGGGTTCAATTCCCAGCACAGGCTGGAAAACACAACAGGAGGCTGATGCTTGGGAGACATGACCCAAGAGGTTCTGCTGCCCTTTGAGTGTCTTTTTCTTTAGTCCTTGATCTCTGATTGACAAAGCTGTCAGTTGCCAACACGCCTGGTGGTGTCTTTTAGAGCAGCAACAAACTGTCTCCACTTTGCCTTTGTTTGGTGCCCCAGCTCTGGTTCATACTTAGCATCTCTGCCTCCACCAGGTGGCTTTTGGCCGTCCTTGCTTTCGCTTTCCTTCTGAAATCCATAGCTTGGCAGTTCTGGTGATGGTGTCAGGGTCTCTTCTGAGGATGTAGCCAACCCACTTCCAGCATCTACCTGCTATGATTGTGCTCATGTCTTCTTGGTGGCTCAGAGTTAGCGGTGCTTGCTTGGTGATAGTTTTCAGCCAGATAATTCAAAGAATCCTTAGCCAGATTGTGTGGAAAGAGGACAGTTTGGATCTTTCCTTTTCTGTTACTAAACAGCATTCTGCACCATACAGATGTACAGAAACCATGCAGCTCTCACATATTTCCAACAGTGTTTGCACTGTAATGGGAGGACCCCCATCTGCACTGTACTGGAAGGACCCCCAGATGCTGTCCCAGCTGGCAAAGGTGACTCTGGCTCCACTCACTCGGCCATTGATGTCCCTGCCCACTCCGCCACCCAGTACCACCACGCTTCCCAAGCATGCAAATGTGTCTGCACCTTCCAGCTCCTGGTCCCCCACCTTCATAGGTGCAAGATTTCTTACATTTAGTGTCATATAACTTCTGTCCTCCTTAGACCAATGTCCAGTCCCACCCGCCGGCCAAGCCCACTCAGTCTGTCTGTTTTCTTTTGGATGTGTTGTGAGTGTGCGAACAGGGCAGTGTCATCTGCACACTCCAGATCCTCCAGCACAGACAATGCAGTCCATCCCACTCCTCCAGGGGCATCCGCACCCGTCCACTGCGTTACCCAGCCCATGACAGCCGAAAACAGTGGTTGACAAGGGGCATCCCTCCCAAACTCCTGTTTTCACTTCAATAGTTAGGTTGCTCTGCCCAACACTGCATGTGAAATTATCATACCGGCTTTTAATGATAGAGACCATGCACCTAGGTATTCCATAAGCCCGCAACATTTTCCATTGGCTGTCCCTGTAAAAGGTTAAAAAAAAAAAAAAGGTAAAGGATCCCTTTATACGCTCACTGAGGCATATTGGGAATATGGTGTTTGGCCCATATTTTCTTGACCATTGGCTCACTAGGGGTGATGTGGTCAGCATCACGCCAGCCACCTTTAACCTTCCCAGAGTAGCTCTGGTACCCAATTCATGAGGCCATTTCATGTCCTTGTGTATGCTGTCAAATGCCTTTTCAACGTCAACAAAATTTATATGTTGCTGCTTCTGCCATTCTGAATACTGCTCTATTATGGTCCTGAGGGTGAATATATGATCTACATATTGTCTGTTTCTTCTTAATCCTGCTTGTTCCTTCCTCACTTTATGGTCTAGTGCTCTTGAAATTCTTTGAAGAATTATTCTGTCGAATATTTTGCTGAGAACTGATACAAGAGTAATTCCTCTCCAGTTGTTGCAGTCAGTGAGGTCACTTTTCTTTGGCAATTTAACAATTATCCCTTTGTTCCACTTCACTGTTGTTGTCTCTATTTACCAGATTTGTGCAAAGTGTGGTTCTAATATGTCACAAGAGGGTTGGTTATTAGTGAAAGTATAAGATATCCTGGACACAAAGGTGTATCAGGTGATACCAGGATAGTGCCAGATAAGAGTCTGGTCTTAAAAGTAATACCCCCTTTTTTGAAAAGAGTAAGGGTGTATAGATATCAAAGTTAGGATCAAGCTGTATAAGTTCCTAGAGAAGATGGTAATATATTACTCTAAGTCCCTACGGGCTCCCTCTCCAGATCCTCCTCTGTTAAAATTATTATTATATAAATAACTCTGCTAGGGGTATTGACTAAATTATTTACCAACAAGAACTGTAACTCAACTTAAATAATCTAAGTAAGTCTGCTGGTAAATATTTACAATTTATTTTTACAAGTATTATTTTCAGCTTGAAAATCTTTCAAGAAAACTTAAAATCCAATAACAAATTTAAATAAATAAACATTTGAAAAGTGTTAAAAAAATTATCCAGGTCTTTGAAACTGGTAGAAGGTTCTCCCTTGGATTAACTCACTCTGGTTGTCGAAGGTTTGAATATTAAGCTTAATGCTATTTTGTCACAGTTCTAGAAATTTGGTTAAGTACTGACGAGGATGTTTTCCTAGCTAAAATGCACTGTTTATTCATCATTTGACTATCTAGTTTGTGGTGATGCTGGGTTAAACTGTACAGTAGCCTGGTATGGCCATTATCTTGAAGTCTTGATTTGGTAATCTGTTCCACCTTAGGTCTGGCAAGAAAACTGTGTCTCCTCCAGGCCTTAGGATTTGGGTATCAGTCCCTATGGCAATCAAAGGGCGCTTGCACCACTTGATCCTATAGTAGAGTTTGGCTCTTTAAGGTGGAAGTAATTGCAGGATACAACCTGAAAATATATTTAATTTCACCACTATATTGCCTATCTCTATCTCTTTATCTCAGAAGTAGGAGATGAGAGATAGTTTCAGACGACAGAGTGCAGATAGACGCACAGGTCACATCAAGTCAGCATTAACATAATTCAGTTCACTGTGAACATATCTTCCTCCAATTCCTTAGTTATAGCTATATGTCCATGATTCGCCTCCATAAAGTTATTAGGTTTTGTGAAAAATACGAAGTAATAACTCAAACAATACATTAAAACAATTCCTTTCATCCTTCCTTATGTTCCTGGTGAGTGTGCCATTCCATCAAGAAATAATTCTTTAAATACAATTCTAAAACTATAGACACACTCTTGCCACCATTCTCAATTTATTTGAATATATACAGGCTTTGCGTTTGCCTCCAGAAATTTACAAGTAGTTCAAACACGTCTACACACTTCCTAACACACACTGTAATTAATCCATAGAAATACATATATATATATATATATACATTCTTTCTTACCCTCAGGCACACAGTTGAGCTGTTAATGGTTGCAATGGTCTGCTCTCAGATACAAAAGGCAAAGGCACTGTTCATTAGCGCTTGCTGTGATTTGAATTTTTATTATGGCCTCAATTTGCATTATGCAGGGTCTATATATAGGTCACATCCTGCGACAGTTGCTGAAATGTGTGCTAGAGTTCCCAAAATATATGCAAAAATTGTCCTGCTGTTCAATTAAGAAAAACTAAGAATTCAAATATCTTCGTTATTCCTGGAGCGATTTTATTCATCTAAGGCTTAAAATACGCTCTGAATTATTTTACATTTTCCTAGCTAATAATCTGTTACCTTCCTAAATGCATTTTATTCTATGCGTACTCTAAAAAGCCATATTATGGACTAACCTGAGGCTTTGATGCATTCGACCAACGATTTCTCCCGTCCTTTAGTACTTGTTGTAAAAGTCTCTGCACCGACATGTAGAGCAATATATCTAATATCGCATTGGTGACCTCTTTCAGGTGGTACTTCTCCCTTGAGGTTGTATTTAAATTCCCTTCTCAAGTGATTTGCTCACATTCGGACTCCATTCTGAACTGCCTAATGTATCTGTAAACACGGCCTGATGGTGCGGTTTCATTGTTCGGGATATCCTATAGTATTTCCAATGTATGGCGCGCTGTTTGGTCAGAGTTACACAGAAGGACATGTTGTGAAAGCAGACCAACTCACGACATAATATCTCTGCCGAAATACAGGATCTGCTTTAAATAGCTGTGCGTTTAGGTTGTCAAGGTCTGGAGCTTTTCTGTTCTTCAACCTTTAGCTGTGATGATTTCTTCCCTAAGTGGAATATCTGTATTTATATCTAGATCATTTTCAGCCTCTGGAATGTTCAGTTGTGACCCTGGAGGTGCTTTATTTAGTGTTTCTCTGAAGTGTTCTGCCCATCTTTCTTCTTGCCCCTGTTGTGTGGTGATCAGACTTCCATTCTTGCCTGTAACTAGTGTCATGTTTTTTTGCGCTCCGTTTTCCACTGATCACTTTTGTTACTTTGTACACCGTGCTTTGTTCATTCCTCAGTGCAGCCTCTTCTGCCTGACTTGCAAGGTTATCTATGAATTTCCTTTTGTCAGCTCGGGTTTGACATTTTATTTTCTTGCTGAGCTGACTTTACCTTTCACCGTATATTTCCTTCAGCCTAGGTGACTTTGCTTCTATTTTCTTTTTTTTTTTAAATTTCTTTTCTCATACTAATGGTTTTCAACATTTCTGGTGAAATATTTCCTTTCCTGGAATCCCAAGCACGTTTTGCTGCTTTCTCTATATACAGTTGAAATTGTACTGAATTTCTGGTCAGTGTCTTGAACTGATGTCTCTTCCTGGCTGTTGGCAGTTTGATAACGTTTCCTTATTCATTCATTCATAACCCTCCACTCCCAAAGGAGCATAGGTCTTCAACAAACACATGCCAAGTCCTCCTGTCACGTGCCATCATCTCAAGTTCTTTCCATTTTCTCATCATTTTCACCTCTGTTTCCAGCTCTCTTCTCCATGTGCTTCTTGGTCTACCTCTGCCTCTCTTGCCCTGGGGGTTCCAGAACAAGGACTGCCTTGTAATGCTATCAACAGGTTTCCTAAGTGTGTGTCCTATCCATTGCCATCGTCTTCTTCTCATCTCTTGTTCCACTGGCACTTGTCTAGTTCTTGTCATCAGTTCCACGTTGGTAACCTTGTCATACCATTTTAATCCCTCTATTCTACGTAAGCACCCATTTATGAAAGTCTGTAGCTTTTTGGTTGTTGTCTTTGTTGTTCTCCATGTCTCCGAGCCATACAATAGGACTGACTTCACATTTGAGTTGAAGATTCTTATTTTTCTTTGTATTCCCTCATTTCTGCTGCTACTTGCGCCACTTTCCCTTGTTCGTTTAATGTCTGAACATTCCAGGTGCCAAATCTGGAAGTTCTCCTAGAAGAAAGAAGGTTAGTCAGGAACACAGACTCCTTTCGGCTTTCTCTGTGTTGCATCATACGCCTCCACGTTTCCTTATATCAGATACAAATGATTTTCTCATGATGAGGTCTTTCAGTTTACTGATGTCAAATCTTTTCTATTTTGTTATTTTTGGCCCAGTAGTCCTGATCTTCATCTTTATTCTTGCTAGTACTAGGTGGTGAACACTTCCCACATCTGCGCTTTTCTTACTTTCACATCTTGCAGAGAATGCCTTCATCTGCCATTGATCATTATGTAGTCTGTCTGGTTTCTGTCACAGCCATTAGGCTAATTTGTGGATTTCCTGGTGTGGAAAAAGTGTTCCACCAATGACAAGGTTGTTAATGCCACAAAAGCCTAATAATTTATCACCATTTTCATTTGCTATTCTATTGATGTGTTTTCCCATTACTCTTTCGTTGTATGTATTATGTGTTCTAACCTTAGCATTGAGATCTCCCATTACTGTGACATTCTAAGAATCATCCTTGTCCTCTTTGTCACTGTCATTTGTTAGTGCATAGCATTCACCACTGGCAGTCATATGAGCCTTCACCACTGGCAGTCATATGAGCCTCAGACTTCGGGTGTCCATCCCGTAGCAAAGCTTGTTTATTTGTTGCTGTTTCTTTGGTGATTGTGATTTTTTACATAGATAGGGGTGTCGACCCTGTGCTAAAACCCCCAACCTGAAAGACCAGGGTACCAGCTTTTGTCTGACCCATACTCGCGCAGACCTGTCCAGCTTGGTAGAACCTGCCAGGAGTAAAACTCCCACTGGCCTAGCTCTGGGGGTTGTCAGGGTACAAAAGCCGACATACCACAAGGCATAGGCACCATTGAGTGTAAAGGAGATTAAAGTGCTAGGTGGGAGCACTTCTGATGATCAGATTGCCTCCTGTTGTAATGCTCTGTATAGAGTTTTTGTATCATATAGAAAGCTTTGTCCTGCTTATTCCATAATATAATACAGTATTTAGCATCTAAGAAAGTGAATGAGAAACAGATATGATTCAGTTTGGATTAAATATTATTCAAATACAGAAATATTCTTCTTCTTCTATGTACACTTCTGACATCAACTTGAATATTTGTCAAGAAAGAATCAGTCATCCTCATGTTATTGGTATCTTCATAGAGGTTGTCTAGGATTGGTACTGATGGCAGTCACATATGCTATCTTAGTTCTTTTGTATGTTTGGCACATTGGCAGCAGATGTTCAGTGCTCAATTAAATTGGTGCCACAGTTATGCTCATTAGTAGTTCCCATCTTTAGCTTGTTGAATAGGTGGTATCTCAATCTGTTACGACTTGTGCAAAATCTGAAGTTTACTACTTGTTCACTTCTGTTGGGCTGGTAATATGTATCATTTATCTGGTGGACTACCAAATAGAGACATAATAATGCCTCAGTGGTTATTTTCTTTTGCTAAGATCTTGAATTTTACTAGCTGATCTTGTTCAGATATCATTTGCTTTTGTTTAGATATTGCTTATAATTGTTTAGACATTGTATCTGCTTTTGTTCATGCACTGAAAGTTTATTCTTTGTTAGAGTGTTGAAACTTGTTGCCCGTTTTTGTTTGGATTTTGAAAGTTTTAATCATTCTCCCCATTCTGTTGTTGAAATTCATCCAAATTTTGTTCATATGTTGAAGTTTTGCATAATCTTTATCTCAGATGTCAAAAGTTATTTGTTATTGTTCTAATATTTAACATTATTTGTTTTTCTGTAGGAGTTCTAATTTATGCATTGTTGTTGACATTGTCAGTTATCAACTCTTTTCTTCATTTGTTCAAAATATTTCTTTTTTGTCTGTTTCTATTTGTTGATGTTTTTTATCTGTGTTTGTTCAGGTCTGAAAGTTTTTATAAACGTTAGTTCCAAATTATCTGTTGTTGTCCATACATTAAAATTATCTGTTGTTGTCCATACATTAAAATTATCTGTTGTTGTCCATACATTAAGAAAAGTTTTTTTTTAAATATTAAAAGTAATTATAAATATTTTATCAGGTATGCAATCACAGTCTGGTACTATGATGCTGAAGAAAGAGCCCAGGCTTTGAAGAAGTTTAAAGGTCAGTTTGGTTGTTGTTTGGAGAATGTTATGTGGCTGTGATTGAGTTTCCTCAACATTTCTTGAAGCAGACCAAGAGAACCCTTTTGCTAACAACAATCTTTTGAACACCTTGCTATATAAACCCAAAACGTGTTATGGGGGGAAAAGTTAGAAGCTGCTTGTGTAGGTGAGTTTGATGGTTCATAAGATTTTCACATGATGGCTTTGAACACTTAAAAAAAAGAAAGACGAGATACCCACAAAGTTTTTTTTGATTTAATTTAAAATAAACAATTTTGTATTATTATTATTAGGGCTGTACCAAATAGTGATTTTTACTATTCGGCTGAATGCGAATAGAGGCTTTGAGCTATTCAGCCGAATACGAATAGTTAGTGAATGTTGGACATACAAAGTTGTGTTCAATAGGTCTACTGACATTTTTATTAATTAAACATCGTTACAAAAAAAAAAAACAGGGCAAATATCTTTGAACTATTTAATGCTACTAACTAGCCATTAATTAATTTTTAAATTGCTACATGAAACATGCATTGGCTTTCAAAAAAACTAGTCTCTCAACATTCTGTGCCAAAAGACAACATCTGTTATATGAAAACGTGTTTCCAAATTGGACTACGCTTTTCCATAACGATGATCATTGCTAAGGAATAATAAACCGTATTTCTTAAACTTGAACAGCCACTATAAAGTATAAAAAAAACAACAAGGCATGATTTAAACCAATACAAAAGTCACAATACGAGGACTAACACAAACATTGATATTTGCATGTCTGGTTTTAACCGGCTGGTGCCTACCCACTGCCTGGTCAGCTGATGCAACCCGCTACACGCTAAAGTACTGATCGCGAGGCGTGGTGTGTTGTTAGTAGCATGACCAATGGAAAAGGAAAGTCTGCATACTTTCTGGGTCTAAAATTATCACGCCGCGGGTTGACCTAAATTCACTATTCGGTATTCAGATTTGACGGCAGCGTACTATTCGGCCGAATACGAATAGTTCATTGAAGGCACTATTCGGCACCGAATCGAATACGAATAGGATATTCGGTACAGCCCTAATTATTATTATCATTATTTTAAATAAATATTATTGGGGTTCTGAATTCAACAACATAAAACCACAGAAAAATAAGATAAGCCAATAATTTTGTAAGTTTTAACATTTATTTTGGCTTCAGTGTGTTAAAAAAACGGTGTGCTGTTGAAACTTTAAAAAAAAAGTAGGAGAGAGATTTTTAAGATAACAGCATTGTATGAACTGTTTGTGAAAGTTTTTTGTTTTTTTTTTAAGAGAAAAATCTTCTGAATAATAATTCTAACAAATCAAACCATAGGAAAATCAAACAAGAATTTTAAGATTTTGAAATGCATTGTGGCTCCAGTGTTTTGCAGTTTGAAACTGAAAAATATGAAATATCAGCTGTTTGTGCAAGTTAATTTTTATTTATTTAAAATTTTTTTTGTAATTTTATTTATATATGTTTTTTTTTATAAATCTTCAGGGGGCTCAGATTCCAACAACATCAAACCACAGGCTGTTCCTCTCATTAATGGAGATAGCCATGGATTACCTGGATAATTCAAATTGTCTTTCAGAGTGTGTTATTTGTCATGAATACTTGCTGAGATGGTCAGAACAACAGGTGATGATGCCATGGATTAACACTGGAGCCCTGTTGTGATTGGGATGTGAGACAATGATGGAGCTTTTCCACTACCCATCAGAGCAGTTTCATCTATGACATTTAATTATGTCAGTATTAACTATGACGTTTAATTATGTCAATGGAAGTGAAGTCATGACTTTGCATTCTTAATTGTAATTTGAGCCGACCAGAAGTGGAATCCAGGTTTCTGCAACTTGATTCTAGGTCGTGGTTTTGCAAAGGACTGTTTGCAATCAGCACGAAACATGACCTTTTGAAGAAGCTACTGTATGTAGGTATCTTTACTATTCCTTTCCCACTCTCCACCACATAAAAAAAACATGTTCATAGAGGCCTAATTTTTTAAATCATGAAACATAAGTATGTCTGACGCATGGACTTTAAAAATGAGAAATATATCAGAGTGAAATGAAACTGAAAAAAAAAAAACAATTTACAGTGGTGGCGCCAGTTTTTTTTTTTTTTTTTTTCGTACGCCCGCTAATACTCGAGGCGAAATCTCAGGTTATTATTAATTTCTAACCTGACATTGATTTTACGTGAGTATCCCTTTTTTCTTGTACAGAGACAGGTGTCCCTCGCCATTCAGGCAGATACTCGCCGATTTCGGAGGTACCCATTAGAGCTGGGTCGGCTCAGGAGCCGCCAATCCCTGGTCGATGACACTCCTTCAAATGTCCTCGCCAGGTCTCGAGTTAATCCAGTTCAAATCCCGGTCGACGAAAAATCCTCAAATGCCGTCGCCCGGGTTCGATCCTGCATCACCCGGTCGCCAGAGCGGTGTTGTAACCACTACGCTAGCGCGGCTCCCTGGCGCCAGATAACTGTGGGTTAGTAGGTCACATGGAATAACATTCCAGGCATTCATAACTTGGGCATATGTTACATCTTGATTTATGATCTTAAAAAACGTGAGAATTTTTATTTAAAGAAGCCAGAATTTACTAATAAGGGTGAAGTAGATAACTTCAGTACTGTTACATAACGTAAAAGTTACACATAATGTGAGGAGTAGTTTATCGGAACTGGTAACAAAACCATTGATGTGGCCACCAAAAAAAAGGCATTTCTGGGGTCAAAATAAATGTGAAAATGAAGTAACAAAACCATTGATGTGGCCGTCAAAAAAAGGCATTTCTGGGGTCAAAATAAATGTGAAAATGAAGTAACAAAACCATTGATGTGGCCGCCAAAAAAAGGCATTTCTGGGGTCAAAATAAATGTGAAAATGAAGTAACAAAACCATTGATGTGGCCGCCAAAAAAAGGCATTTCTGGGATCAAAATAAATGTGAAAATGAAGTAACAAAACCATTGATGTGGCCGCCAAAAAAAGGCATTTCTGGGATCAAAATAATCATGAAGATGATAGATGCAAAAAAAAAAAAAGCCAAACAAATTATCCCTTATCTTTTCTTAGAACACGGCAGTTTGGCAAAAGAATGTATCAGTGGTTTTGTCATTGTGATACAGTTAAACTGCACCCTACAGTTTTGTGATACCTATTTTGTGATACATTTTGTCACTACATTTACAAATGTATTTAGGTCTGCTATTTGCTAGCTGTAATCTTATCTGTGCTTTTGCTATATATGTTGCATAGTGAATTTTTTTGAACCTACAGTTTTTATAACTTATTCGGTTCACATTTAGAAGGCTTACAGAGCTTATTTATATAATAGTCTCACTGAGGTCGTGGGCCAGGGTGACCTAGTGTGAGTCACGGCATATCAAACACAAAGACACTGCATTCTAAAACTTGCATACATATTGTACTCTTAAAAGCTACCAAATTGTATGAGTCAAACAGAGGTGGTGCAAAGAACTACACAAACATCTTAAGTCAAAGGACTTTATAAGTGTTGTATGTTGAATAGCTACCAGAGTGTAACACTTCAAAAGAAATCAAAATGGGCTTTCTCAAGCATTGTGCTTTAAAGGACAGTAAGAGTGTTGTACAGTGAAGGGTTCCATAATTATAGAACTGCACAAATATTGCACTCTAAGAGCCAGCACAAATGTTGTTTACATTACTGTGTGAAGTGTTCTGCTGAAAGAGCCAGCCCCGCACTCTGTGACCTGTTAGTCTGTACTAATTTCTGCTATGACTCATTAGGGAATAGGAGAAAAATACAGTTAAAAAATTATATACAAGTTAGTCATATATGATTATGAAGTAAGTCTTAAAAATTGCTAATTAACAGACGTACCTGTTAAGTTTGTTTCCATCATATTTTCAAAACTTCTGCCTCCATTTTATATACATATAAGTGCAGTACAGCACCTGATTGAAGCCTGAAAAGTAGGTCCAAAACGGATACTTTCATAGGGCAATGAAGTGTTAGAGATTTCATTTACATTAGGTCTCAGCTTTATGAGGTGGGTCACCAGTTTCCTTGCTCGCTGCCTTTGCCTTCCGTAACTCAAGAGCAGAGTCAGGTGCCCAGTTGAAGCCTACACAGCTGAAGTAAGTTATGTAGCTGCTTCTCTGGGCTTCATTGGTTTTATCCTGTTTTGGCTTCTATTGGAGCATGCTGCTTGTGCAGCGTAATCATTTTGTGCTTTCTTCTTTTATCGTGTCTGAGTAAATATTCATTCCCATCTGTCGATTATCTCAGCCATATTCCTTGATTACCTCAGTCTTCTCTTCCCGTTCTGACTTAACTCAAAGGCCTCCCTGGCTAAGTTTGACCTCCTGAGAATATGGTATATCCAGTTCCAGTTGCCCGTTAATACATCACTGGAATTGGTTGTTAATATGTAATCATAAAATTCTTTATGTTGCACATGCATTGGTGAACACATATAAGAGATGTCTTTATGTAAGATGTGCTGTTAGAAAATTCAAGGGTAGATTTGAAAGTGTTTGCACCTGTTTAACACTTACCAAAATGCACAGAAGAATATATATATGTATATGTAGTGTTAAATTACTATCTGGCTACTTCTCTATATAAATCGTCACATTTATTTAACCAGTTATCCAAATACTGAATCATTTTTGTTCCTTATGGATTATGGAGCAACCTCATCAGCTGGCCCACCTTTCAGGAAACCTGCATCATGTGCTCTTGTAGTGGTAGTTCCTTTAGCGACTTGTTTTACATGATCAGATTGCCAGCCTTATGCACAGCTTCTTATTAGTTGCCTGTTACAACATGCCAGAGAGAGCACATTATTACCCATATTTCCCCACATAGACTTCGTGACTGGTTATATGCGCAGTACTGAATCATTTTCTACAGATTATTGTCTGCTTTAATATGCAGTGACAAGGAATTGTTACAATTTTTGTTACTAGCTGTGCTAGTTCAGGTCCCTATCCTCGGGATCAGCTGTATTTCGAGAACAGGATTTTTTTGGTTTCCAGATGTCGCCAAAAGTAGCCTAAAGTTGCCCAAGAAACTTTAGATTTTTAGAATGTTTCGGCTTTTGGGTGTTTGAATAAAAGGATAACCTGCTTATAATTCTCTGTAGATCCTGAGTCATTTAAGACTTTATTTTCACTACAACTGAGGTCAGCTGACCATGTGAACATTCTTGAAAGAAATTAACATATATCTTTTACTTCAGTGTCATATCTTTTACTTCAGTGTCCAGTATATCTTGCTCTGCTTGTACAAAAGCACTGCTTCTCTGCTTTTGTTCTCTGATCTGTTTGACTAAAATGTTTCTGTGAAACTAAAGTTGTAGAAAGCATCTTCTTCATGTCTCTTCACAGGGAAGTTATGTAGAGCTCTAATATGGACACTTTTAGAACAAGTCTTGTCTCGACTGACGAAATGAAGATTCAGGAGTACTGGTACTCTTTTAGCAATCTCATTTGGTGTATAACCACTGATTATTAATACAGAACCTATCTGTATGGTGTGAATTCTTTGATAACTATTGACTGACCTGCTTCACTGGCTTCTCTTGATTATATAACATTCTGTTGTTTTCTTTTCCTCTTAACCAATCAGCCTGAACTTGTTTTAACTAAGGTTCAGACCCCAGAGAAAAGTTCACGACTTCTAACTAAGTTGGACATGAAAAGTACCAGATTTTTTAACTTCCCTCAAGTGTCGACTGAACCTGACTTTGGTTGTTAGAAATATTTAACATCAGTCTTACTATCCATCCATCGTTAGTAACCTACGTCCTAATAACCTGTCAACAAAATATCTTCATTGCTCCAAACTTTCTGCTAGGGGCTGTCGGAATCTGCTGTACACAGGTCACATTCTCTTTCCCCACCCCCCCACCTAATTATGTGAACAGTCCAATCTGTCTGACAGCAAAAATGGGACAGCTTTGATGACCTAATGCTCCATGAAGAATACAGAAAGAAACGTTCATTCATACTTTTTGTAATGTTAGTAAATACAGGGTGTCCCAAAAGTCCGTGTGCAACTTGACACTTTAATAACTTTTGATTTACATATGACAAAAGCTACATAACAGCATATAAAGGCATAATTGTTTACATGTAAGTGTTATAAATTTTGAGTAAATTTTTGTTTGTTTGGAAAATCCTGTAACTGATTTAAAATGTCAAGAGTAAACTGATTAAAAATGTCAAGATTAAATGAAAAGGTTAACTTTGTGTTGGAAAATAAGACTGAGTGATATGTCATGAAAGGTGGCAGTTGTGTAAAACCTTTAAATGTGAACTCAATTGTGTTAAACTTGATATGAGTATATGAGGAGAACTGCCGTAAGACGGGGGTAAAATGGTTGAATGAAAGAAAAAAAAAATATACAAAAATACACAAATAGTAATACGTCTTACAAAGAGAAAGGACAAGAAAAACCTACGTTGCGGCCACAAGGCCTTCATCAGGGACAGACAAACAAGAGACAGGAGGGAAAGAAAATGAGAATTAAGTAGAGAACATGAAACTATAAAAATAAGAGAAAAAAACACTCCCTTATGTCCAGTCACATGGTGGAGCAAAGATGGCTGCCACTAAACCGGAAAGCGGAAGTGGATCCAAACTTGTGTTAAACTTGATCATTTTTGTTTTTTTAAAGGCTGTCTGTCATGTGTAAATCCAAAGTTAGTAAAGTTTAAAGTTGCATAAGAACTTTAGTATACAGCGGGCTGATCATCCGCTTGCCAGTCACTCTGATTACGGAAACAACAATTAATTTTCTGTTGTACCAATAAACGCCACTAGGCGTAACGGAACAACAGTTGATTTCTTGTTGCCCTAAGGCGCCACTAGGCGCACTGGCCACGGACTGCTTTGTCGGTCGGTGGCTAAGTACGGAAGAAGAAGAAGAAGAACTTTAGTGACACCCTGTATAACAAACGCAAACACTTTACAATCTACCTTTGAAGGTGTCAAAGGCACACATCTGTCGACCTTATTGTTTGTTTCATGTTTAATTTGATTGAATTATGAAATCAAGTATAAATAGTCTACAATAACTATTAACTTGATTTTTTTGTAAATAAAACAAGCTTTAAACCTCGGGGAAGTTGTTAAACAAATACTAAAATAACCTATACCTCAAGAAGGTATATTTATGAAAGTATTTTGTTGATTTTTGCACTTGCTTATTGTTCTCATGTTCATATAATTACCAGCAGCTGTTTTATTTTTACAAACTTAAAAAGTTTTAACTTTTTTTGTTTTTGATTCGTCATTTCTAATTTTTCCGTGTTTAAGTAGTTATCAATAATTATTTTATATTAATCTTCCTGTTTTAAGTTGTTATGCTAAGCAAAGCATGAAGTGACCATTGACTTAATTTTAGGTTAAGGTGACTGTTAAATTGATTTTGATTTCATTCTTTGCATACTGAGTATATGAGATGAAGTGTGTACATCCTCAGTGTGAAATATGAGCAGCGATTACATTTTTTAATTTACAAATTATTAGGCTGTAGAGAGGAAATTAATTTCTTGCTCATTATGCATTCTTTTGCAGAAGGATCATTTGTAGCTTGATTTAGATTGTTACGGATGTGTAATCACCTGTAAATGGATATGTGACATTGTTTTTTGCACGCTGCATGTGCATTTGTTGTCTATTAGTCATGTGACCTGTATATAAGTATGCAAGTCTATATAGGAGTCGCAATATCGATACCAATAACCACCGTTACATTTTAGCTCGGCAGCGTTAGCGTAGCTGGCGAGTCCTTTTTAGGGCTTTAGGCTAGCAGATAGATAATTTTAGTCCATTTTAGGACTTAGTATCTATCAACGCTGATCGGGTTAGCGGTGAACAGAGTTCACTTATTTTTAGATGGTAAATACGCTCTGATATAACTAAATAGGTTGAAAGGCACGCGCGTGCCACAAGAAGGCAAAAACCGATCCAAACCAAAATAGAAGTCGCAGGTTTGTTATTGTCACTCAGGTGATATCTGTACTCGGCTGTTTGGTGAAATATGACATAAAAATTTAAGAAAAAGCTTTGCTGAATCACAATAGCTAAAGGGTCAATGTATTTGCAATCAGACGTTCCTCACAGCAAAAAGAATTTTTTTTTAAAAACTTGAAAGTGCCCGATTGGGCTGTTAAAAAATAAATAAATGTAAAAGCGAGTATATATTACATGGAAATTTGCTGTCTGAGACATAATGTATCATTGCTAAGATGCTCTGTTATTCATTAAGTAAGTGGTTCTCAACTGGTACCCCTGTTAGGTACATCGAGATGTACTAGGAGTACCTCGGGTGCTACATTCAAAATGGAAGATTTTCAAATGCTTAATTTTTAAGTAGTAAAATGTTTATCAATTACTTGCAACATCATTTAGGTTATATAAATGATGTATGCATATTCATGATATTCCTATTTCTGTTATGAGGCGAGAGAGGGGATTAGTAGAAGTTTAAAATTATACCAGAGGCAGCAGAGAGAGTGCTCTGACCACTGAAATCTGTACTCATCACAGGTGGTGGGGAGAGCAGTTGGGTCTGTAGTAGCGTAGGTCCTGGTCCAGTCATTAAAGCTCTTTGCAGCTGCATCAAGGAAGGTGTTATTTATGTTGTAGCCACATATCAGTTTTTTTTTTTTTCTGCGTGAATTTTAAATTCTGATTCATGCTGTCCAATCATGGATACATTTTTAGTAAATGGAACAATGAAATGGTTAGATGCTACTGAGAGAATAATAATACTTAATTTTTTTTCCATTTACAATTTTAAGACTTTCTTCTTCTTCTTCTTCCGTCCTTAGCCACCGACCGTCAAAGCAGTCAGTGGCCATCACGCCTAGTGGCATCTTAGGGCAACAGCAGATAGGTTTTCTTTGCCATTGTTTCCCATCACGCCTATTGGCGTCTTTAGGGCAACGGCAAATCAATCCATCTGCTGTTGTTTCCGTAATCGAAGTGACTGGCAAACGGGTGATCAGCCCGTTGGTAATTTTAAGACTAGCAGGGTCTTTTTTTGTGTTTTTTTCTAATATAATACAGTGCATACATATAGGAAAAAAAAAAAAAGAAGAAAAATGCCCCTTTAGTAACATTGCGTGCCAACAATATAATCTTAGATGGTACCTGAGGACCTGGCTGACCCTCCAGGGGGTACCTATGCCTCAAAGATTTAGAACCACTGGTTTAAGCACTGTTAGCATCTTAAAGATTTTATGTGTCAGGTGGAGGCGGGGTTATGTTTTTTTGTCTTGTCTGTCCATTACTCATGTTCTCTGAATCGTCAGTGAATAATTTTTGTATCGTCACTGAATAATTTTTGTTAGAATCCTTTATTTTCTAAATTGCACAAGCAAGCAAAGTTTTAATTGTTTTATTGTCTTTTTCTGTCTGATTGCTTTGAATGGAATTTAATTTCATACGTCATTCTCATCTTTATGAAAGAAACAAAAATTAGTGGTTTTCTATTCAGTCTGTTAAAACAGCCGTTACATTTTCTTCTTCTTCTTCTTCGTTCGCCCTGAAAAGGACGGTGGTTGCGTTGTGTCCGTTTACAACGTAGCTGTGATATCTGCACCTTTCGGTCGACACATCCGACTTCTGCACGGCATTTTTTAGGACCGGGTTTGCCTTCCCATTTCGAGCTTGTTCATATCGGTTATCCAGCCGTTACATTTGACATTAGGTTTGTTGTGAGTTTATAAACAAGTTGAAATCTGATTATTAATTTGTTGTTGTTTACAACTCCTTTTTTACCAAACAAGTTATCAACATGTTTCATAGCACACCATCATTCATGTGTTGTCACACTTATTCCATTTGTTTAATTATTTTAATTTTGAATGAAGAACTGTGCCATACAGGATTTTTATGAAGTCTGTACCAAAATAATATAAAGGAAAAAAAAACAGCTTTATGATTATTTTGGTCTATTATTTTTATAATGGTTATGTTTTGTAATATCTTTAACTTTTTTTTTGGTGTGACTCCATCATTGTGCAGCACATGACGTTTGGAAGAAAGTTTGTGCACTTGGAAGAAAGTTTGTGTGGCTAAACATTCCTGAACAGTGTCAATTTAATCTGGGTCAGTGAGAATGTTTGACTATTTAAAATAAGGCTAATAGTATGAATACTTTGTACTGCAGTAAAACAGTTGCTGGAATAAAGGCACCAGATAAATTAATGTGTTTTGTCATATTTTACATCTTGCACAAAAACATACCACATTGTCTGCTATATAAGACACATACGGGTAGAAGACACACCCATAATTTAATGAGATTTTTGGAGTATATTAGAGGAACTTATTTATTATATTGAACATATGATGATGCCATTATAATTTTTAAACAAAAGCATTTTATTGCACATATCACAAAACTTATTAGCAAAAGGTGAAAAGGAGCTGCAGGAAATGGTTGATACAATAGTGATAGAAAGTGAAAATAAAGGTCTCAGCCTTAATAGCAAAAAGACAGAAGTAATGGTCGTCTCTAAGAAAAGGTCTTCCCCAGAATGTACTATCAAAGTAAATGGAACAGTTTTAAAACAGGTCAATAAATTCAAATACCTGGGCACAATAATAACAACAGATGGAAGATGAATCTCAGAAGTGAGGAGCAGAATAGCTCAGGCAAAAACAGCATTCTATAAAATGGTGAGTATTTTATGCAATAACTCTTTGTCATTGGAAGTAAGAAAGAGAGTTCTTCAGTGTTATATAGAAGCAATCCTGACATATGGGAGTGAGTCATGGATAATTAGTAAACAAGTAGGGAAGGCACTAGAGGCCACAAAAATACCACCAAAAAGAGTTATGAGAATGTCCTGAAAGAGGCCAATGCACAAAGGAAACTTATTTCACAAGTTAGAAAGAAGCAATCCACTTTTGTGGGCATGTTATGAGAAGGGGAAAGCTGGAATATATCATAACAACAGGTAAGACTGAAGGACAAAGAGGTAGGGGAAAAAAGTCAACAGCAGAACTGATAAATTGTACTGGAGACAGGAAGATGTGGAGAGACATGATCTCCTACGCCATTAGGCATGGTACCTGAAGAAGAAGAATCACAATACTGTAGATTATTTTTAAATAAAAACATTTTATTACACATATCATCTTCATGTTCACTCCGTATAGAGCCACCATTGTAGCTGATCTCCTTGTAGGAAACTTGCACCATGCAGTCATATGCTCTTAACAGTGGTGCTTTTTGTGGCAATTAGTTTGACATGATGAGGTTGCCTTCCTCATACATAACCTCACATTAGTTGCCATGTGGACATACCTGAGGGCTGTAGTAGTTCTATTATTTATTTGTGTATTTAGAGACCTCCATGAACAATTACACATCAATCAATCAATCAATCAATACCCTTTAGCTCCCCAAGAAGCATAGGCCTTCAACAAACACATACCAAGTCTTCCTGTCTTGTGCCATCTGCTCAAGTTCTATCCATGTTTTCCTCATCATTTTCACCTCTGTATCCAGCTCTTTTATCCATATGTTTTTTGGTCTACCTCTGCCTCTCTTTTCCTGTGGATTCCAGAACAAGGACTGCCTTGTATTGTAATGCTGTCAACAGGTTTCCTCATGTGTACTATCCATTGCCAGCATCTTCATCTCAGCTCTTGTTCCACTGGCACTTGTCTGGTTCTTGTCATCAATTCCACATTTGTAACTTTGTCATACCATTTCAGTCCTTCTATTCGATGCAAGCACCCGTTTATAAAAGTCTGTAGCTTTTTGGTTGTTGTTTTTGTTGCTCTCCATGTCTCAGAGCCATACAATAGGACTCACTTCACATTTGAGTTGAAGATTCTTATTTTCGTGTTGGACTTGATTTCTCTTGATCTCCGTATATTTCCCAATGCAATGAAAGCTCCTCTTGCTTTTTGTATTCTTATTTTGATATCATACATAACCTAATATTAATTGCCATGTGGACATCCTTGAGGGAGTACTAGATCTATTAGTCACTTGTGTATTTAGAGACCTCCATGAACTATTACACATAGGATTTGGTTTATTATACCATATCATTCACTATATGTGTGAGGATGAGAACTGGTCAAGCCACCTCTCGATGCTGGACTTGTAAAGTTTCTAACATTTCACCCCACCTGTGACAGTATCAGGTACTACCTTTACCGTTTCTCATTCACCACACACAACATTTTGATCATCCGAAAGTTAAGATACAACAGCATTTTTCAAATTCATGTTTATAGAACAGTAAGACAATCAGTAAGGAGCTTTTATATTTGAACATGCGCCCTAATATAACCGACTAGGTTGAACGGGACGCGCCTTGCCAAAACTTTAAAAAAAAAAAAAAAAAAAAGTAAGACAATGCAAGAACCAACGAGGAAGTTTTTATTATCCTCAAAAGTTTTGATGATGATCATCACACTCCTCATCTTCGTGGTCATTGCTGCTGCCTGAAAGTGAATTCTCATTCTCATCAAACAGAATATCATCTTCTGTGTCATCGAAGGCAATAACATAGCCAGACTTCTTAAATGACTTCACAACTGATTCAGCCTTTCCTGCATCCCAAGAATCACCGTATAAGGTTGTTAGAGAATGACACTGCAATAGGTGAATCATCAAAGTTAAGACTGTTGGAATTTGGCATCAGAGCTAGCAGAGATGGACGTATGAGAGGATGCATCTGTCGTGTATACAACCAGCGAGCTACAAAAACAGTTAGCCCTCACTCTGTTCGACATATACTGAGGGAGGCTGATCACCTATGGGTTTGCCCGGAGTGCAATGATGTCGATTCTGAATAACAATAACCTTATAAGGTGCAAGTGGGAGCCGCGCTGGTGTAATGGTTACAACGTTGTACTGGCGACAAGGTTTTCAAGGTTCAAGCCCGGGCGTCGGCGCTTGAGGAAGTGTCAACGACCGGGATTTTGACTGAATAATCTGAACGGCTCCTGAGATAAACCATCTGTGGATGGGAAGGAGCGAAGCTCCTGACCGGGTTGGAAGGAAAGTCCTCAGGTTCCCCAGCCTCGCAATGACATGTCATTGGGCCGAAGTGCTGAAAGCCCAAGTGCCGCTGGTTGAAAAAAATAAATAAATAAGGTGCAAGCTAAATTTCTTCAGATATTTTTGTGGAGAAAAAAAAAGTACTTCTTACACAGTGAAAAATACTGTTATTAAAATATTCCCCATATTACTAACTGTCTAAGTAATACACCCTGTAATGAACAATGAAAAAATCCCGTCACCTTTTCAGGAAAATACGGGAAAAAAAGTGCTTATTGCACTGTGAAAGTTACATTGATCACTGATTAAAATATGACATTTTTCATGATGCGTTGTTCAGTGTGTCAGAAATATTCACAGCAATTTTTTTTTTCACTGACCATTAGCCGTAAATCATGATAAATGTGATTACACAAATCCAGTGAAGTTGAAAGGAAAAAAAATGAAATGACCACAAGAGAATTAGTTCCGTCATCAGGACATGCAGCAGAATGACCACAACAGAGTTATTTCCCCATCATGATTTGGTGGGTTACTTGCTCGTAAAATCAGATTTAAGAAACTTGAGCTAGACAGCAGTCAGTTCAGTGCGGGATCAACCAGAAAGTGAAGATGGGTGCCATATCAAGTTTTTCTTGACCCTCTCGCCATCTCAAGGTTTTCCTTACGCACTCGCCATCTCAAGTCTTTCTTTACTCTCTCGCCATCTCAAGTTTTTCTTGACCCTCTCGCCATCTCAAGATTTTCTTGACTCTCTCGCCCATCTCAAGTTTTTCCTAACCCTCTCGCCCATATCGTTTTTGTTGATCCTCTCGCCCGTCTCAAGATTTTCTTGACCTTCTCGCCCATCTCAAGTTTTTCTTGACCTTCTCGCCCAATGTTATGAGTAAAATCATAACATATCTATCGATATCGACAAGGCTTGTTTATAGACCAGCTTGTTGATGTACGTTTCCTGTGTTACTCCCGGAAGTACGTCATTGTCTTTTGGACAAATATTGCAGACGTCTTTGCCGGCATCACTTAGCAGAAGTGAGCGATACTTCGAGGCTTTTCTTATGTGTTCCTGAGTGTGAACGGACGCATAGTTGTCCAGCTCCTATATGTGTGCTCTTACTACAGAGTTATAAAGATTTACTACAGCTAGATCGTCCATCTGCTTCATGGAGTCTATGCTGGATTGATATATTTGGACAAGTGAATGCTGTATGTCAAGGAACGTGAAGGGAAATATTAAATAAAGTATGCAGCAACATGTCGAAGACATCTTGTCCATAGTCGACTGAATAGCGACGTTTCAAGACTGGCTAGGTCATGCCATTGTCGTACATGAATTATGGATGCATGTTAATTGGAGCTTGTTCAAGTAAATAAATTGATATTCGTCTTCACGTCCAAACCGGCTTTGAAGACTTCTTTTACTGTTGAAGACTAAAAAGGTATTTTAAAAGTCTACATAAAAACTGTTACCGGCATGATGGAATGCCGTATTGAGTTCACACAAGTAAATGAAGTATTATGGGAGGGACCTCTCCGAAGTTGAATACCCTAGACAAGATAACAAAAGAAATAACAACCCATAACACCCATCTCAAGTTTTTCTTGACCCTCTCGCCCATCTCAAGACTGTCTTGACTCTCGCACATCTCAAGATTTTCTCGACTCTCTCGCCCATCTCAAGTTTTTCCTAACCCTCTCGCCCATATCGTTTTTGTTGATCCTCTCGCCCGTCTCAAGATTTTCTCGACTCTCTCGCCCATCTCAAGTTTTCCCTTACCCACTCGCCATTTCAAGTTTGTTTTTTTAATCCACGCGCCATCTCTAGGTTTTCCTCATTCACTAGCCTTCACAAGTTTGTATTCATTCACTCACTCTGTACGTTCTTCGCCATTCACATGTTCACATACTCAACGTATCTAGTTATTATGTACGCATATTCCTTCCTTAGTTCTTCTTTACTTAAATTTCTTACGCCTTTTCTACTCCTTCATTTCCCACACCATCGCACGCCGCCTTCCTCATTACTCACATTCTCACATGCCTCCTCTAATTTCTCTTTACTCACATTTCATCTTTAGTTCCTTTTAATAACCATTCTCACGCGCCTTCTGTGATTCCTCTTTAGCCACATTCCCATACGCCTTTTCTGATTCCTATTCACTCAGATTTTTTTTCACTAGTTTCTCGCTACTCACACTCCTAAACTCCTTCTCTGATTCCTCACGTTGTCTGATTTATCTTCTCTCGCATTTCTTCAATAGTTCCTCATTACTCACATTCCCACATGCTTTCTTCCATTCTTCTTTTCTCAGATTCTCACATGCCTTTTCTTATTCTTTCTTACTCACACTGCCACACGCTTTCTGTGATTCCTCTTCACTCAGATTTCTTCACTAGTTCAACATTAATCACATTCCCACACACCTTCCCTGATTCTTCGTTACTCACATTTTCACATGTCCACTTTAGATCTTTTTTCACTTACATCCTCACGAAAAAAAAAAAACGAAAAAAATAGAGAGGAAAAAAAAAAACCACCTAGAGGTTTATTCTTTTTTGTTTTCGAGATAAGCACAAGTAAACAAAGATAGATCAGGTGCAGCGCCTAATTACAAATCGAATCAACTGCTCTACCAAGAGTTGTTAACTTTAGACCGACACAGAAGTTGGCCTTGGGCAGGAATAAACAGCACATTTGGGAGGTATGGCGACCGCCTCGAGTTCTACAGGTAACGGGTTCGATTCCCAGTTGAGGGAATACAATTTTTTTTTTTCAAAACCAGTGGTCCTAATAATGTCATACTCCCCCCTCCCCTTCCCCTGTCTCATGGGTAGTGAGATCGGATGCAGAGCCTTCTCGGATAAGGGCAAAAAAAGGAGGTTGCGCACGTTAAAAATCCCACGGCAGTTGGAAATCGTAAAGAGCAGGCCTATCAGGCCCTGGCAATATTTAAAAATTAGAAACCTACCCACCACAAAATTATTTATAGAAAGTGTGATTCCTATATACACGACTACGGAGCTCGTGCACTGTGCTGAGATCCTCCTTGTATGATCTAAAGGAGGAAGATCGGAGCACTGATGCTGTTCGTGTGCAATGAAGATAGTCCTTAAAACCTAACCAACCCAAACCAAACCAAACCCAAACCAAACAGAAAACACACAAAGAAAAAAAACCACAACTACAGGGCGAAAGTAAACGAATGGGACACAGTTTTTAACCCAACACGAGATGCAGTTTCTTAACGTGACCTCTCAACTCTTCCCCAGAAATCATGTAAGTGCCAGTGTGAAATGTTTACATGCAAAATGCAATTCAAACACTTCTCAACTGGACCGGTGATGGGGTATTTGGCGCCCTAGGCAAACAACTATTTAGCGCCTCTAATATACAGTTTATACACGTTTACAGGGAAGCCCTGTAAAGCCCTAAACCTAATCTTAATCCTGATGATATCGGCGATGTATGTGGATGGACACGAAGAATACATGCCACTGTTCTTCATTTCAACCAAAATAAGGAACGAAGATTATTTCAGATTACATATCAAGAATCTATGTTATTACACTGTATTAAAAATAATAATATATTGCCTACATTTTGATATAAAACGTGTTACAACAAAACTGTAATCTTATGTCCAAGGGGCAACATTAGAATAATCCGGAATCGAGCCCCGTAATCACTAAGGCCGGCCCTGGACGTATGTCACAAATTCATTGCCGTGGCTTACCGACTGTCCCCATTACTCCAGCATCAGAACATCAGTATGCAAATTAAACGACATTGTATATTCTTACCAACCTGCAAGTCTGGAAGGAAGAGCTGGAGAAGAGAGGGATGGTCATAAGCAGCTCTAAAACAAAATCCATGGTGATATCACGAGAAGAAAGAAGACATCAGATTAAGCTGGGAGAACAGGTCCTGTAGCAGGTCGACCACTTTAATCATCATCTGAAGGAAGGGAGGCATCAAAGAAGAGTTGGCTATCCGAAAAGCAGCAGTTGTGAGACTTTTTCAAGCCGTAAATCAAGGATTTCTCAGCAAAAGAGAAGTTGGTAAGAAGACGAAGATGGCTGTATACCGCTCCACTGTCGTAAATTTTTGATAGGTAATTGTGATCGATTCTGGTCCCGTCTGAATAGAACTGAAAAAGATGGTACTCAGTGAGAGATAATGTAAAGAAATAGATTTTCACGAGTGAAATCGTGAAAGGTAGAGTTTGTCCCTGGATTGAGAAGATACTCTATTCCAGCCTATCGTTTATGACTGAAATTTGTTGATCAGACAGTTTCCTTTCTGTATATATATATATATATATATATATATATATATATATATATATATATATATATATATATATATATATATATATATATATATATATATATAAACCACCCATATACACACACACAGATAAGTGACGAAAATTAGACGCACAAACGTGAAACTATGTATATTAACGGAGTAGGTATATTGGGCCGAGCTGACCGACACAGGCAATTACGTTTTATGTTAAATGTATTTATCATAAAGAAAACTTCACAACATTTAATATCAAAGATCAAACATATAAAAAAAAATCATAGGTTAATAATTAATGAAGAAATAGACACATAAGTGCAATTCCCTCTGTTGAGACAAGATCCCGTTAGAAGAAGTTATTAACCACCAAAAGGTCAAAAGATTAGCAATATGGTATAGAATTTGACTATACTGTAAAGAACAGAGTTTCTGGTTAATCTATTCTGAAATGAACAGTATGAGCAAACATAAGAAGGAAAAAAAAAACAAAGTGAGTACATTAGTTATACAATATAAGAATTATTCATCCCTGTTTTCTCTCGCTCTGACAAACATGTGATCACATTTCATTCTCGCTTACCAAATAAGTGTTTGACAACAGCTTGAACATATCTCCATGCTCCAGGTAACAGATTCAGTGTCGGTTCTTTTGGCAAAATAAGCCCCAGTTCCTCAAATGACTGATTAATCTTCTTATTTGGTGAACGCTTACTTTATTTATTATTATTGACTCTGTTCATGTCACAGCAATTAGTCCAGGTATGAAACACAACTTCGAGATCAAATGTCACAGTGTACAGTAGCTTGAAATATTCGATAGTTAAATAGAATGTCAGGTAGATAAATCTTTTCTGGATAAATCCTCGCCACACACAAGTGGTCGGTAGTCGGGTAATGTTAAATTTGATATTCTTCGCCACAGCGGGCTGAATGTAGATGAAAATGCAAAAGAAATCTGGGTAGCTAAATGTCCAGTTAAATTTTATTCTTATAGGGTCATATATTGGTATGCTCTCTCTCTCTCTCTCTCTCTCTCTCTCTCTCTCTCTCTCTCTCTCTCTCTCTCTCTCTCTCTAGGTGAGACAAGAGGCCAACCAGGTCAACCTCGAAGACCCGATAATTACAATAAGAATGTCTTTTCTTGTATTTGTTGGACTAGACTTAGACCCTTTCTCAGATTAAGGCCGCTGGTAGATTTTGGGTTTGTGACCCGTACTAAATATATGGAAGGAAATACAAACATTTAACCGCAATCTCAATTCAATCCTAACCCGCGTAAAGGTATAATTTATTATTATCGTTTAAAAAAAACCCCGTGAAATAAGCGTTAGTCATTTATAAAATTACTCATAATGAATTAGAAATAAATATATATTTCGTCAGCACTCATAATGAATAGTGCATTTACTAGTCGATTAAAATATCTCTTACTGGTTAATAGCAATTAATTAAATCAACGCTACAGCCGGAACAATTTAGCTATAAATTATTTTAATTCTGCTAGTCAATTAACACAGTAAATCCTAGTGAAATATAAATGACGGACTTTAACCATTAAATCACTCAACGTGGAAAATCTTAGTGAAATCTAATGACGGACTTAACAATTAAATTACTCGAACTTCTAGTATACTTGTAATATTTACCGCAACACAGAAATTTAAAACGATCTCCAATCGAAAAACTGAGTAATTCCAATGGTACAATGGATCTAGAAATCGAAGCTAGATGCTCTGAAAAATTATGTGGGTACTAGATAATGGATTTTAAAGGCTGGGATATATATATATATATATATATATATATATATATATATATATATATATATATATATATATATATATATATATATATATATATATATATATATATATATATAAAATCGCTAACCAGTGTCAGATGCCTTTGGGGAAATCTGTGGTCAAATTCTGAATGAAAGCTAAATTTGCCACTTTCGCCGACCGCTAGACGTTGGCCCACGAGCAAATCGTCTCTTTGATCTCGTCGTTCTGTAGCTTAATTACATTCCGAACAAACGGATGTGGGGGGGGTAACTGTGATTATCTCCCCTTTCCTCAGATTAATTCCCCCTGACCAATGTCTACCGAAAGTACGTCTTAACTTATCACCCTTGATTTTCTTTATTAGCTTATCTCCCCCTTTAGAAAGTGCAATCCATCAAAGGTACAACTTTTGAATAATCACCCTTGGTTCTACCAATATACAACCCGTTCCCTCTCTCTACACGCGTTCATAGTCTGTTTATAAACATTCCTAGTGTCTATAAGACATAGAGAAACGAAAAAAATTGGCGTGGCTACAATTATGAGTTTGACAAATATAGAAGTACGAAGGTTCTGCCTTAACAAAACGTGCATAACTAATAAGGAAGCAAGGTGGGAGTGTCACCGTTGGGTTTGCCCAAAGCATTATTTGTGCTTCAAGCAAGGTTTATATGAACGGTGATTTGGTTTTAGTCAAGTAAAAGAGTGTAGAAAAATGGTTTAGGAAATATGAATGGATTTGGATACAGACTATTTGTCTTAGTTGAAGGGAGATAAAATGAGTGAAGGGATGCTTTGAGAAAAGGGAGGAAACTCCGCATATTACGGTTGGTGGATAAAAGTCTTGAATTAGGGTTAAGCAGATTTAGTGGGTTCTCAATTGTGGTTGAGAAAATTAGCATGTAACGATTTTGTAGTAAGCTTTAAAGAAGAGAATATGGTGTTCAGTTAAAACGTCAAAGGGAGATAACGTAGAATTAAGTCCCTTGCAGGTTTTAGTGAGTTGAGGAAAAAATACACACGGGAATAGAATGAGAGAAGTCTAAAAATAACAGACGATAATTCACTGAATTCGCTTACGTTGTAAAAGAGTGAGCATTTTTTCCAGTGATTGGAAATAAGGCCGACCAATCGTTTTAGCTGGTAAACAGGGACAGATCAGCTGACCATTGACTAGAAGTCAGGGGCAGAACAGTTTACGGCTCGCAAATATTATTTCTGAAGATGAAGAATCAAGAATGTTGTGCGGTTGCCACAAGTTTGATAAGATCTGTAGAAGTTATCACAGATAGATTAGAAGTGACAAAGTAAACTCATAAGGTATATAGATAAGTTAGGAGATGCTAGTCCTAGGAAATTCGGAGGATGTGATAAAGATTAGTCAGAACAGTATGAGTAAACTAAGAAGTTTCAAAGTCAGAAAAAGTGCTACTTAAGAGAATTTGTTTTATAATGTCACTAGTGAGTGTAATTACAGGAGAAATTCAGGGAATCACCTGTAATTATTGACCTTTTTATGAATTATTATGCACTTTTATGAACATTTTCTTGACTCGCAGCAGAGAAATCACAAGACGATATGTTAGAAAAATGAGTAAATGAAATGGTACTGGGCGAGAAGTTTAAAGAAGAGAAGCAATGGAATGCCCAGGATGTACCAGAGGAATAGAAATACAAAGTACTTTGCATAAAGTTGATCAGGAGTTTTGAGGCAGATTGGGCAAAAATGAAATAGAGCTTGAGATGAGATAAGCACAAAGGGGATTAAATGCCTACATACTTTTGAGATACAGAATGTATACTTGAGGTAACTATGATATGACTGCAGGTGTGCTCTATATGAAGAATTACCTGCATCTTTGAAATATATTTATATTACATGTAAATAAATAGGATTTTGTAAGAGAACAAACAAATACTTGAGTTGATCCATGAAGGATTGTTGCTGAATGCCTGATCATCAATCACTATAATAAATCCACTATACGATCATTCACTGAATAACAACAAAGAAGGGTACGAACGAGTCAAGGGTTGAAAGTAAGAAGGAAAGTAGTTCATCCAAGAATTGTCAACTCTGGCAGAGAGGGCCAGTACCAAAGACTACTAACTTAAAACTTGGAAGATATACAAGGAGACTGGTGTGAGTCACACAACTAGGCCTGCCATCTGTCACCTAGTAATATAGTGACCGGCACTGTGACATCTAGTATAATTGATGCCATAACCAGTTCTCAGCACGGTTACAGGAGCAAAACGTGTGGGTGCATGTAATCTATATTTACATAACTCTGTCACATCCACCTATGCCCCAGTCTTGACGTATGGATGCGAGTCATGGGCAATGACTACAACCCACAAAAGCCTGATCCAAACCTCAGAAATGAGGTATCTGAGGAAGGTTGTTGAAGTAACAAGAAGAGACATGGTCCGCAACCAGACGATACGTCAAGGCTTAAAAACCCAACCCCTGCAGATCCAAGTAGAACAGTCCCAACTGAGATGGTGTTAAGTCATATATTTGAGTCAGAGTTAAGTGTTAAGGATTTTTATGTACGGGGCTGTTTTTTCTAGTAAGCACGTTTAAAGTAATGAGTTGATTTTTATTTGAGTACTTTTTGTACGCTATATTTTTCTTGAACATTGCTCAACTGAGTAGGTGTTAGTCTTTTTATAAAAAAAAATAAAGAAAGTGTTCGAATGTTCTTAGTAGTTGTTTGGGGGGAGATACGGATGAGCTGAGCTCAGTCCTCAAGCAGTTAGTTCGCGCATGAGCGATTTTTACTGAGTTGTACTAAGAGACTGTGATCTCGGAGTTAGTGTGTTCCTGGCAGAGCTTCGAGATGGCTGTTCCGTCTCGTTAGTGTGACCAGAAGATATTATTGAAGAGAATATATTTTCGAAGTGAATATAGAGTATATTATTGAAGGGAAGAGTTTTTTCTCCAAGATTTATTATTCCAATGCCATGGATTACGTTGGCTCATTGATGTACTTATTATTATGATGTACGCAATTCCTTTCCTGATGGATTTTGTACTTACACAAGTTATTATTCTAATGTCATGGATTACGTTGGCTCATATGTACTGTATTGTGAGTTGCGGTGTATGCAACCAATCTTTGGATATGTAAGATGCTGTGATTTACGGTGTTTCTGCAATCTATTTGCTATGGATTGTGTATGCCATTATAACTCGTGAAAGTGTGCTGTTCCTTCGTGTACTTTGGGATGTTACTGTGTCGTAAATAAACTGTGTAAAGCTGAACTAGTTGGTCTATTTCACGACCTTACGTTACTGTTGTGTGGGTGAGAGGAAAGCAGAATACTACACACCTGAAGAACCCATGACATCCACGTATTGTTAGATTGTACAACTGTCGGCCACCTGTAAGCCCGACCATACTGACTTTGTCCTTGTCAATGACCCGACATACACACCCACCACTACAAACTTAGACACAGTAACATAAGTGGTCGCCAGTGATATGGGGTGTGATTAACATAAGAAAACGGTGTGTAACGACTCTTTCCACCACTAACATAAGAGGTGAGCCTGTATTATGTGTTACGATACAAGAACAGAAGGATATCAACTAACAGAATTTCTTATTATGTCAAGTCAAGATTTACAGTGTTGCCAGGTCTAGTTTTCGTGTCCAAGTTTTCAAGTAGACGTCATGCAGTAGGTGTCAAGAACCGGAGAAGTGAGGAGTTCCAGTATCTATCAACGTTGAACTTCTACAGACCGTGTGATACCCGATGCCCATCGTTTTGTCGCGAAGGCCAGGAGTTCTCTTTTTTGAAGATAAGTGGGTTTTTTTTGTTTGTAAACTGTGCCACTGTATGTGTTAACAAACCTTCCTCTATTATGTGCATTACCTATTCTATTGAGTGTTCTATGTTCTATGTTCCATGTTTACGCGGGTTTGGTTGGTAGGTGACTTACGATAGGAAACATCCCAGTTCATCCAGGGCCTACGTAAGCGTTCTTTAGGGACACATTTTGCGGATTTTCCGAAGTGGAAATTTCCCAGCGAATTTTTGCTGAAGCATTTCAGTCCACTGTGTTTGGTAATCTGTGACACCATTGTTTAGGTGTGACGAACTGTCTTATTGTCGTTGTCGTAGTATTTTTTTTCTGTGCCTTAGTTTATTGATTAATTTGTTTGTGATTGTCTTCCTCTATCTTGCTATCTTTACTTTATATACAAATTTTTTGTTTATACACTGTGCTGTTACTTGTCTTGTCACTCTTTTCGCAGTGTCATTGCATTCTTTGCAATATATCTTTTTCTTTAGTTTTGCTTTCCTGTTTATTTGATTCTGCGAACGTGGTCATTTGTTCTTTGTATTTTGTCTTTGCCACTCTTGTTTGCATTGTCTATTTTTGTTATGCTCTGATAATATTGTAATGCATACTTTAATAATTAATTAATAACATTGGTAATAGTTAGGAAGTAATTGTGCAAGTTCTATGAACAGAAACTTATTGTAGTTGTAGGTGATAAATAAATTTTGAATTATTTGAAAGAAAAAAATCTTTCTAAGGTAGTAAGATTGCTCATACACATTTGTCATAATGGCATCTTCGGATTACTTCATTAAACAAGGGAAAGCCCTTGGTATGACTCCTGAGGAAGTAAAACAATTCGCACTTGTCGAATATGACAAGGCTCCGAAGCTAGAAGAGAAAAAGTTAGAGGTGGAAGAGAAAAAACTTCAAAAGCAAATGGAAATGGAAGAGAAAAAACTTCAAATGGAAATGGAAGAGAAAAAAATTAGACGCAGAAAAACTTCAAAAGCAAATGGAAATGGAAGAGAAAAAACTTCAAAAGCAAATGGAAATGGAAGAGAGAAAACTTCAGATGCAAGCTGAAGAAAACCTTAGAATCCACGAGCAAAAGTTGTTATCCATGGAGCTGGAGAGAGTGAAGATAATGAATGATGTTAATACACAAAATGCTACGGACAATCAAACAACTTCTCATAAGACAAATACTAATTCCTATAAGATCAGATTACCTCCTTTTAAACCTATCTCCGACGATGTCTTATTCTATTTGAATAGATTCGAACTCACATGTGAGTCTCATAAGATAGTTAAGTCGGAATATTGTGCACGACTTATGGAACTACTTTCAGGTGAAGCTATGACAGCTGTAAGTATGTTGGAGGGGCCTGACAAGAATAACTATGATACTGTCAGGGCTGTCTTGTTAAAAAAATACCAACTTGATGAAGACGGTTATCGTCTGCGCTTTAAGTCTCTATTACCGGAGACTGGGAAAGATTTTTCAGAGTTTATAACGAATATACGTCTTACGTTCTCACGTTGGATTGAACTCTCACAAACTGAACAAACATATGAAGCCCTCATGGACTTATTGCTTCGTGACAAAGTCATGTCGTCAGTTAACACTTCTTTTCTTTCCTTTCTACATGAGCGAAAGCCTACAAACTTGAAAGATATGGAACAATACTGTCGCCAAATACGCCACGGCACACCCAAATGTGATTGTTGGCCACTCTCAAGTCAGAGAAGGTTTACCCGTGGCTTCGGCAATACCATATGATTCTAATTTTCGCCGTAGATCACAAAGTGTTGATCGCAATTTTGGTGGGAGAGATTATCGTGATTTTAGACAGTACCAAGGGGGTCCATCACGAAGTAATTCTCCTTCTCCAAGAAACTGGAGACAATTTAACGGACCTCAACATTTCGGTTCCAACAATTCTGGAAATTATGGAAGGGATAACTACACTAGAGATTATCAACCTTACCGTAATTTTTCTCGAAGACAACAAAATCCATCTAATAGATATTTTGATCCAAGAGGAAATAGTAACCGTAACTATGCTAACTGGGGTTCAAATCAGAACAATGGTCTCAATAGAGGAAATAACAACGGTCCCAATAGAGATAATATTTGTGATAGATCTCGATATGGCGGTAGATCTCCAAATGATAGATTGCATCGCCATGATAACTCTGCTCAACAAGAGCCCAGGTTATTGGTAATCAAGGTAACAATAATAACAGTGTCTCTAATGCTACTGCTTACTCTGCTTTCGATTTCGAGAGAGCATCTCAGTGCCCTGAGTGCACAACTTTGTTCCAGCCTACAGCAGTGACTACCTTGAGTTGCGGTCATCCTCTACCTACTCTTCCTGCCTTGTCTGCACATGACGGAAGAGGGTCTCTTACCCTACACAAGGGATTTGTAAATAGTAATCCCGTCTCAGTACTCTTTGATTCGGGATGCACGACTGTTGGGATTAGACAGTCTCTAGTTCATCCATCTTGCGCAACAGGTAATATGGTGAAATGTGTGACATTCGGTGGGACAGTTGAGTCTTTTCCGACAGCCATAGTCCACATTGCCACACCATTTTCACTGGTTATATACACGCCTGTATGCTTAGAGCACCAATCGCCGACCTTACTGTCGGACAGATACATGATATAAAGGTGTGTACGCCGGTACAAATTGCTGCTTGGGAACGGTAACATAACCTTACTGCCTCCACACTAACGACTATGCCAAAATCTTATCACCAGGTACATTCTGCTAACGTGATACATTCTGCTAATTTGGTGAAATCTTGCAGTATTGATAATACTATTGTTCATCATGCTAATTTTGGTGCTTCTTTTAGCCCAGTTCGATATACCTCAGTATGTCGTTACTCTAACTTTTATTCTTCTTTAAGTACTATTATAGAAGATCCTTCGGTTTTGTCTGACACACACACTAACTTTATGGCTACGACTGAATCTACATCCAGTCACATTGATTGCAACTTCTTTGCTGCAATGACTAGTGTTTTCTTTGCTACATGTACGGACTTGGTTGTTAGTACATATCTATACCTTATGAGTTTCTTTACTTTTCTTACTGGGCCGGTTAGCTCAGTATCTTCGTGTTTTTCGACTTTCTGTCGCACGTTCTGCTTTCCTTTTAAACTTCGACGTAAGTCCAAGTTTCCTACTGTCTGCTTTTATATCTTTATTGTATGTTTCTTGCTTTTTTCTTTGCCCGGTACACAGGCTACGACTTCAATTCAGCCTGGGAGATGTACGCCTTTGTCAACTGCATTTCCTTTGTCTTGCGCAAAATCTCAGATTGTCAGCCATCATTACACCCTTGGTCATCATTACACTCAACATGATGTCGGTATCACTTGTATGTTCACGACTTTTCTATACATCATTGCACACTGCTATTTTTTTTTCTTCGAACACTTTTATCACCCTATATAATTAATGATTCCAGGTTAGTCTGTGCTACTTTCTCTGTTACCCTGTCTCATGTAACGGAGGAAGGTTTGATTAACATCATAAAGTTATTGGAAGTTTGCACAGCCACATTTGGTAGGTT
The DNA here is from genome assembly GCA_024509875.1 of Oreohelix idahoensis. Classification (NCBI taxonomy): domain Eukaryota; kingdom Metazoa; phylum Mollusca; class Gastropoda; order Stylommatophora; family Oreohelicidae; genus Oreohelix; species Oreohelix idahoensis. The sequence goes on along the minus strand of JAMPIV010005105.1, from coordinate 773,921 downwards.
AAATTTAAAGTGAACTTTTTTCACTCATAAAATCCTACTGTTACCATACAGAAATTTTCATTTGATTATTCGCAGGAACAACTTCTCGATGGGAATCGGAGCTGTTTTGTTACATGTTTAAGCAGTTACTCTACAACCTGTTCTAAGTGTCGCCTTGCGCTAGTTTGACTACCACTCAAGCCATTTGGAATTTTGACTCCGCAGTGGATGATTTTTGGTCTCTTCATGCTCACAGGACTTTCCAAGACCACTGGAGCTTTTTGATATTGTATAACTTATTTAGGACATGGTGTTCTTTCATTTTCATGTCACATGTTATTAGAATATTATTCATATATGACAGTGTGTTGATGAACTATGATGAGTGAATGACGTATCATTACGATTCATTTCGGTGGTGAACATTTACCAAATGTGTATTTTTTCTGACATTGTTATTTATTTTGCATTGCCTAGCACTTTGTTGTGCGCCAGTAGTAACTGTGTTTACGTGGTATTATTATTATTTTTTTTATTTCTATAATAAGCTCATTAGTACTGAATAAGCTAATTAACTTGTTTCTCTTGCATAGTATGCTCCATTTAGATTGTAGCTTTCTTTTTGGTTTTTTTTGGTATATATGCATTGCCTTTCTGTTCTATGCTGTTTTGCCATAATTGTATTTATTTACACAATGCATTGTTTAATTTCAATTGTTACCATGATGTATCATTGCCTTCTTTCACTACACACATTTCATTGCTTTCTTTCTTTGCTGGTCACTATTCATTTCATTTCATCTCTTCCTTTCACTTTCCACTTATTGATTCATATTTCGTCTATGCTTGCATACTTCATCTTTGTTTGAATTTGATTCTCTTTGCATACTTCAACTTCATACTCTACACATACTTCCATCCCTCTATTGTCGATTTAGTGATATGACTTAACATAGTGTAATTCTTTGTTGTAGATATTAGAATTTCATCGACCTCATATTTTTGTTCGATGTAATTTTCAAAAAAAAAAAAAAAAAATGATCCCGAGGGCCGGTGTAATCTGTTAAGTCATATATTTGAGTCAGAGTTATGTGTTAAGGATTTTTATGTACGGGGCTGTTTTTTCTAGTAAGCACGTTTAAAGTAATGAGTTGATTTTTATTTGGGTACTTTTTGTACGCTATATTTTTCTTGAACATTGCTCAACTGAGTAGGTGTTAGTCTTTTAAAAAAAAAAAATAAAGAAAGTGTTCGAATGTTCTTAGTAGTTGTTTGGGGGGAGATACGGATGAGCTGAGCTCAGTCCTCAAGCAGTTAGTTCGCGCATGAGCGATTTTTACTGAGTTGTACTGAGAGACTGTGATCTCGGAGTTAGTGTGTTCCTGGCAGAGCTTCGAGATGGTTGTTCCGTCTCGTTAGTGTGACCAGAAGATATTATTGAAGAGAATATATTTTCGAAGTGAATATAGAGTATATTATTGAAGGGAAGAGTTTTTTTCTCCAAGATTTATTATTCCAATGCCATGGATTACGTTGGCTCATTGATGTACTTATTATTATGATGTACGCAATTCCTTTCCTGGTGGATTTTGTACTTACACAAGTTATTATTCTAATGCCATAGATTACGTTGGCTCATATGTACTGTATTGTGAGTTGTGGTGTACGCAACCAATCTTTGGATATTTAAGATGCTGTGATTTACGGTGTTTCTGCAATCTATTTGCTATGGATTGTGTATGCCATTATAACTTGTGACAGTGTGCTGTTCCTTCGTGTACTTTGCGATGTTACTGTGTCGTAAATAAACTGTGTAAAGTTGAACTAGTTGGTCTATTTCATGACCTTACGTTACTGTTGTGTGGGTGAGAGGAAAGCAGAATACTACACACCTGAAGAACCAATGACATCCACGTACTGTTAGATTGTACAACTGTCGGCCACCTGTAAGCCCGACCATACTGACTTTGTCCTTGTCAGTGACCCGACATACACACCCACCACTACAAACTTAGACACAGTAACAGATGTTTTGGTCATGTCTGCAGAATGGGGAAAGTTTGGCTACCACGGCAAGCATGGGAAACTAAGAGCCAAGGATCCAGACCTCCAGGACGACCCAAAGTCCGCTGGGAAGACAACATTAGACAATCTTTGAAGGACCGAGGACTAGAATGGAACCAAGCCAGGAGGAAGACAGGCAATAGAATAGTATGGCGCTCTCTCTTACAAACCTCTACACCTCACGGTAGAAGAGGAACGACTAAGTAGTAGTAGACCTTTGCATTAACGCACAGAAATTTCCTAGTGGAATTATTTTGAATTACCCCACCAAAACACACAGGTTTTGAAACGATTGGAGGGCATTCAAAACATAGGAAGACCGAAATTCCTGATTGGACCCTACCTAAATCATAGCAAAGTATAGCGCGGGGAGCGAAGTGTAATATAACCTGACACTTTAGCCAATTTAGAACACCGTGAAAATTCACCTCGCGCCAAGAAGATAACCAGACCTTGCCAGAGTTAAGAATAGCAGCAGATTTCATTTACCAGACCGGACCTTGTTTGAGCATTTTGAGGACTTACAGCCCAAGAAAACGCTACCATTTTAACATGGAAAACCGGAATCTGAGGAAACTGTAACACAAAGTCAAAGTGGGAACTTATTTCTAAAATACCAACACCCCAGACCACGTGTAAGAGGCACTGTCAAGCTGCCTTAAACTATTTCTCTGAGTCAGCAGTCTGAGCCTAAAGATTGGCGTAAGTTGTACATTTTAAATTCTAATTTTGCGTTATTAACACGTGAACTAAAATGTATATTTTGACATGTGAATATTAATGAAAATTGCTAGTGGATGTCCAAGTCATTTGAGGCTGGCAACCTCAGCATATAGAACGATGATTTCATGAACCACCACTGCCAGAGCTTGTGACTGCTTTATTACGAGTGCTTTATAGAGAAGTAAAAGCAGAGGTAGTCCCAAGTTCCATATGGAGCATGGAGTGAATGATGAAATAAATGATGTACATAATCTATATTATTAACATTTTCAACCAGTGTAGATGTAAATGTAAACATATTAAATCTATATTGTTAACATTTTCAAACATGGTAGATGTAAAGGGAAACAAATTCAATTTATATTGTTAACTTTTTCACTCAATGTAAAGCTAAATATACATCTATTCAATTTAAATGTAAAAAAAGTTGTCCACTCAATGGGATTAATATTAATTCTCAGCGAGGGTAACAGTTCTGAGATATATGGGATGGTAGAATAGGAAGAGGGGGACACATAAGTATGTGTCGGAGAACGCAATACTCAAGAGGGTATTTTTTCTCTTCTTTTGTGACACTAGTTGGTGGTACCAGTTGAGGGTACTACCTCTGGAACAAGTGACGGTATAAGTGGCCTGAAGTTGAAGCTAGACACCATCATCAGACGGGTCTTAGAGATGCGGGACCAGCTTGGTAGTCCATACTCCATGACACTTCTTGGAACGTGCTACAACTTTCGAACTTGACCAGTGACGAGTGTGATCCAGTCATCTATCTGCACAGAACCCAACATCAGCGGGAGAAAAAAACCGTTAAACTATTGGTAGCTAAGTAAAACTTAAAAGCTGCCAAGTGAACTGTTCATTTTTCTAAAACCATAACATCACACTGTGATGAACACTTTTTTCTAAACAATTATTGATTTTTATAACTGTTAAAACATAATTGAATATTAAATTTGTTACTTGTGTAAAGACAAATATAAAGTTGATTTAATCATTTTGAAGGTACTACATCCGTATGTCTCAGACAATTTCTTAAATACACTTAAACAGAGCTAAATAATAATAAGAGGAATTTCGCTTACTTAACTTAGCGGGGGGCTTGAACGAGCTAACGAATTATAAGATAACCCTATCCTTCACAAAAGTTGACGGCAGATACTAGAGTTAACATTTGCTCAGCCTCATGCAGCATTGTTCTCGCTTTCTGAATATCTTGTGAATACTACCTTGAGGTAGAAGCATCATTATCCTTCTACCTACAACTCTGCCAAGAGTAATCTTGTGCGAAGGTAGACACCTTTGAATACCCACATTAGTTACTCTTGAGTTGGACCACTTCTGCAGAGCTAATGAGAGGCAACTAGTGACAACATGTACTGAAAGATTATGGAGAAAATATGAGACTATGTTAATGAAAATTCAAATGAATTCTTTACGAATCTTTACAGCAGAAGTTACAATCTGGCAAGCTAAACCTTTGCGGCTTCTTTAAAATCAAGAAAGTGATATGACAGATCCTATAAAAGTATATTCATACTACGAGTCGTATGATATTTATCCCAATTGTCAAACATTTTATTAACATTGCCACTCAGTGTAACCAGTGCAGAACGTAGCTTTTCGGCTCTTCGCAGATTAAAAGCGTGACTGAGAAATACAATAACAGAAAAAAAGATTATTAGGGTTGGCGTTAACGCGTGTACATCAAGATATCGACATAAACATAGAAAATGCAATTGACAGGTTTGCGAATTCAGGAAAAAAGAGAAAAATCGATTTTATAATTTAATATACTTTTCGCGTGTAATTATCTTATAAATAGTTATATTATTGTAAGTATTAATATTTTGGAGTTGCTGATATGCTATAATATAAAATATGTATGCATATTTATCAAAATTTGTCTCTTTGTAGTTGTACCTTACTTTGTTGTAATTATGATATTATAGTTTTATAAAAATGGATATTTTTGAGTTACTGTATAAGAAAACTATCAAGTTGTCACATTTTTTTCAAAATTCGTTATTTTGTTTGTTAATTGTCTAAAAAATATGTGTAAATAAAGAGCAGGGAGCCTTATTATTCTGATGTATCCATGGCGACAATTTCATAGAACCGCCCATGGTTCACGGTGACTAGTACAACTTATTTGACTCAAGAAAGAAAATTTCAGCTTCCCACTACGCTTCACGATAACAATGGAACGAAAAAGTAAGTAACAAACATTGACATATAAAACAATTTGGTGCATGTCGGGAATCGAAAGAAAGCAACTAAAGACAACCCGGAAAAAAAAAATCAAGAATCAAAATCCATAATTCTCGCCGTTTGTACGTCGGTCACATCTAAGGGATGCAACAGTGGTTGAAAGTTAGACATTAATTGTATTGTTTCCCTTATATGTACTCTCCTGAAAATAGTAACACTCAACGAAGAAAAGTCGGTGTAGAACCCAGTTTCATTCCATAAACGGATTTAACTCATCATTTAGTTAAAAATAACCTTAAAATTTAAGTTTTTGATTGTTTCTTCAAGACAACATTTTAATTTAAAGTATTGCAGACATTATTATGGATCAAAATGATATGGCTGCAAAACTAGCTGCAGATGCTAAGAGGAAGAGACGACTGCGTCAATCACAACGAGCAATCGAGACTCTAGAAGAAGCAGCAATACGACAACAACATGAAGCGGCACAAAGACAAGCACAGCGTCAGTCACAACGAGCATATCAGTCTGCAGAAGAGCATGAATCTCAACGCGCTGCAGAAGCTTTTCGCATTCGTCTGTTGAGAGCATCAGAACGAGCAAAGGAGACTTCAGAAGACGCAACCGAACGTACAGCAGCAGCAACAAGTGCTGCACGTGAAACAATTCAAATCATGATGCCTTTTATGAGAATGCAGTCTATCAATTGATTTACTTCCGTCATTATTGACGGGTTATTGCTAGTGATATGAGAATTAATGAAAGAAATCATTTGCCAATTATCGCCATGACATTCCTGTTCGTTCCTTATGGCACATGAAGCCACCTCTGAAGTTGGTTCCCCTCATTTGCCAATTTGACGAATACAATATTTTGGACATACAAAGACTCAACACTTTAATGAAGTGTCGAGAACCGATTAAAAGACATGCTCCACGGCAAAGCTGGCGATGGATAGGACACGCACAAAGGAAACCTGTTGATAGTATTAAACGGCAGTCTTTTTTCTGGAATCATCAAGGTAAGCATGATGGAGGGAGACCAAAGAACACACGGAAAAAAGAATTTAATACAGACTTGAAAGGAATGAGGAAGATATGGAAAGACCTGGAGGTGATGGCATAGAACTGGAAGACTTGGCATGCGTTTGCTAGAGGTCTATGCTCCTTGGGGAGCGGAAAGGCGATGATACTCTACGACGAAGAGAAAGTTAATGGTGCTCCAAGATGATAATAATGATAATGAAAGCGACCTGGACAAACATGACAGCGTTCTCAAATATAAATAAATAAATACATTTTACGACAGGCTGTATCATCACACAAGAAACATAAATAATCCGAGATACATTAATAACCTACAGCCAACCTTCGATATAGAGACCCGCTTGAGCTGATCTTCCGATATATATAAAAAATAATAATAATAATAAAAACACACCAGACGTGAACTCTGTTACATTCTGTTACAGTGATTCTATTTATTACTCCTAAACTTGCTATAGATTTTTTAGCATGACGTCTCAACTTTTCCTGGGAAATTTTCTAAGTGCAAATATTACATGTTTACATCTAAATACAACACAAACATCAAAGCGAGTAGATAGCGGTGAACAACTTAATTTGTTCCTGCTACGGTTTTTTAATGCCGGGGGTGTTTGAGAACACGAAGAAAGAAAAGACCTACTAATTCCTCATGTATGTTGAAAGAAATGAATAGTGTTGGGTTGTGCACAGGTCTATCAGGCTCAGTATGTCAAATAAATTGCTACAATCATTCCCGCTGCAAAAGCATATGAATGTTTTCGTGCAGGTTTTCTGCAAGGGATCTAGCCACGTTAGTGACTCCGTACTCTACAGGGAACGAAAGGGAAAAAAAGACGTTTTTTCTTTTAATAAACTGTGGGAAATATCGTCCTAATGAGTGAAGGCAAGATGAAAGGAAATCAAATAAATAAACAATGCAAGTTTATAGTTATCTCTAACCGAAAACAAATGCTATTGGGGGCGTCCTCGTATGCCGTCACGCAATTGTTTACATTTTTATCCCACGTTCCCCCATTGTCACATTTCGTTATTAAAAACCCAGACTCCTCTTGTGTGACGTCACAAACCTCAAACCTCTTACATCCCCGTGCTTCTTTAAAAATACCACTAAAAAGAATTAATGTGGAAAGCAAAAACCATCATCCACAACAAGCACACAGATCCGTGGAAGGAGGAAGGGGATATATACAGCAGAGATGACCCAATACACCATCTAAACAGACACCAACAGACCATCATTTTCCGCCTAAGAACTGGCCACTGCAGATTACTTGGACATCTCTATCGCCTCGGGATATCCCACACAAATGAATGCCCATGTGGAACTGGAATCCAGACCCCCGAACACATTCTCCAAAACTGACCAACCCGTGATGACCCACGACGTGTGACCTCGCCAAGGGGTGCTGAGCTCCAGCAGATGCTATGGGGCTGCCGCGCCGACCTGGTAAAGACTGTGGACTTCGTCCTGGCGACAGGCCTGCAGATTTAGCATGACTACAAACTGAACGCAGAAGAAGAAGATTTAACAACAAAATGAAAATTAATCATGCTTTTACAGTAACTGCTTTGCTATTTAATTAGTTGCTACATTTATTAACAATGTCGCTTAATTTCGCTTAATTTCAAACAATAAAAAAATTAATTAAGTGTAAACACATCAATAACTTGTTCTTCCTAATTTTATAAGTTTCAAATAATGCAGTATATTAATAAAATATGTATAATTTTAAAAAAACAGTGCAAAACAATTAAAGGTTAAAACAATTATCTGATATTTCAGCTGAGATTATAATACAGTATTAATAAAAGTCGTCCTACGAGGGAGTTGTTAACTACTCAGGATAAAAATAGACTATGATGATGGAAGTTACAAAATCAAATTTGTTTCGATAACATTTATACAAGAAGCGAGCCTCACTCGTATTTTTTGTGTCACGTTACATTTTTTCAAACCCCTCCTCTCCCCATTTCATCACACTTAATCACAAAATTTTAGACCCACGTCTCAGTGCGTGACGTTGTATGTGGACAGTTGTATGCCTTTACTGCGCAACATTCGAATGTTCAGAATAATAAAGCAACATCTTACGCTTATAAATTATTAAGAGTATATGGATGGTGACACACTCAGGATGGTGACACAACAAGAGAAATCCATACTAGAATTGCTTTGGCAGCTAGCGCCTTCAATAGATTATCTAACATTTGGAAATTACGATCATTGAATATACATACCAAGCTTCGTCTGTTTAATTCAAATGTTATCTCAGTGTTAACATACGGCTGTGAGAGTTGGAAAATAACAAAATCATTGGAGAACAAGCTGAATACATTCGAGAACAAATGTCTTAGAAAACTCATGAACATCAGTTGGAAAGAATTCAAGACTAATCGACAAATAAGAGAAGACTCTAGGCAGAAATATGTCTCCGACTATATAAGGAAAAGACGATGGTCATATATCGGTCATGTCCTACGAATGCAAAACAACAGAATACCACTACAGGCGCTCACTTGGGTTCCTGAGGGTAAGCGGAAAAAAGGAAGACCAAAAGAAACACTCAGAAGAACAATAATAAGAGAAGGAAGAACGTTGGGCCTAAATAATGTGCAAGAGCTAAGAGGAGTGGCGTCACAACGAACAACCTGGAGGGCACTGGTTTCTGCCTTATGCGCCGTGTTTGGCGCTTAAAGAATTTATTATTATTATTATTATTATATGAGAAGAACTTCCGTAAGAAGGGGGTAAAACGGTAGATCGAAATGTTTTGTTTGTTTTTACAAAAACACAAAAATAGTAATACGTCTTACAAAGAGAAAGGACAAGAAAAACCAACGTTGCGACCACAAGGCCTTTGTCAGGGACAGACAAACAAGAGACAGAATGGAAAGAAAGTGAGAATTAAGTGGAGAACATGAAACTATAGGAATAAGAGAAAAAATACCAGAAACAATACTCCCTTAGAGTTTTGTCACATGTTGGAGCAAAGATGGCTGCCACAAAACCGGTTTTGTGGCAGTCGTCTCTGACACCCCCAAACACACATGCAGAAAAATACATTATGCTTACAAGTGTTGAATTTTAAATAGTATAGTAATGTCAAACTAGTGTCCGGTGGCACCGCCCCCCCCTCCCCCTCCCAAGTACGCCACTGGCAGTTCGCGGATTTAAAAAAAAAAAATTCTGCGTCATTGTTAAAATGTCATGGATGGGTTTGAAAAAAAATCGAAAAAAGGTGATTCGTCTTACGAGGACAAAAGACAAAGAAAATAGTCTACGTTACGGCCACAAGGCCTTCGTCAGGAAAGGAAAGAAAGTGAAGGCTAGATAGGACACATAAAAACTAAATAAAATAAAAACTGGGTACTTCCCTGAAGGGAAGAACCGAAATTCTATCAAAATCGCTGTCTGTTGATGACCGCGTGGCTGAACAGAAAGTGACTTCCGCCGCCGGATGTACACAATGCATACTAAGAAACTAAAAAACGAAACCGGACAATAAACTACCCAACGTGATAAAAGTGGGAACTGGAAATAGAAGAGGACAGAATGAGTGGGAGATAAATAAATATGAAATAAAAAAATGTATATGGCATACAAATAGAAGAATAGGATAAGAGTGGAAAGAGTAAAATAGAGCAAGAGAGGAGAGGGACCTCAGACAAAGGTGTGAAAAGTGTTGAGACCGGCTGGTTTTAGACACCCCATGCGGTGGATAAGACGGTTCTCAAGCTGTTCTCGGCTGGCAGTGTCATCCGAGTTTTCGCAGAAAAACGTTACGAAACAAAGCACAATATCACCTTTAGCACGAGTATGTGGCGAAACATTCTGTATTCCACGTCTTACCGCAGTTCCCCTCAACTTCTCGATTAAAATGTCATGCCGTCTTGTTCCCGTGCACACTCAAAAAATTGTGTTATCGTACATTCGATTCCTGTTATAAAAGACAAAAACTGAGAAAAAGTGCAGAAAACGATAACAATCTTGCACTAGAAGAAACACCCCTACACGTTAGGCTGGTTTAACCATCAGGCGAACAGGTAGGTAGGTAGGTAGGTAGATAGACAGACACTGGACAAACTCTACGGGGATACCAACAGCCGTGGGATGACCACTGCTTTTTTGGGGCATATTCAAGTTGACGTCTGAAAGTGAACGAATAAAAAGAAGAATTAATGTGTGGGCAAGTAAGTAAATATACCGGCAGGGAGATAAATGCAATCGGAGAGAGAGAGAGAGAGAGAGAGAGAGAGAGAGAGAGAGAGAGAGAGAGAGAGAGAGAGAGAGAGAGAGAGAGAGAGAGAACGACAGACTTTTAAAAAATAAAGTATGCCGTTCAACCCTTGATTGGTTATAATTAGGACATATGGTGTACTAATTCAAGAAAATAAAGTCAGATTTCCAATATCCAAATATAGTACCTTTTCCTCCCCTCCACTCAGTCCAAATAGAGTAAATCAAAAACTAGATTTACGTGAATGTTTTTGTGTGTGACCTCCCCTTTCCAAGAAACAAACAATAAAAATTAAATAAAAACAAACGAATAAAAAAAATAAATCATATGAAGAACGACAGACAAGGAATTGATAGAATACATGTCAGATGAAGAGAGTGATCAGTCTCCGAGCTTCAATAAATATAATAAGTCGCCATGAAAGAGCTGTCGTTAAAAAAAACGAAAGATTATTAACAAAGAAGTGATAACTATCAGTAAAACTCCACATAACCACTGAGCAAGATTATAACAAAAGACGAGACAATATCCTGAAGGTAGTAGCGTTGTGAACCAACCATATCTTCAATGTGTTCCAATTTGCTGGTTTACTTCTGTCCTCTTTTCTATGCCGACCTATACTTTACCGCACTGCGCCGAAGCACGCTGTATTTACCACGTGCACCAAAACACGTGAAGTAATCATTCTGAAGCCTACGCAGCGAAGAAGATCCTGTATCGAAGCACTTTGTGCACTCTGAAGCAGAAAAACAAGCCTCTCTGCCGAAGCAGACGTGCAGAAATCACATCATACACCGTTTTAACATAATCATCTGTGACCTGAATTTAGCTAACTATAATTTTCGGTGAATGTTTCGCCACATACTCGTGCTAAAGGTGATATTGTGCTTTGTTTCGTAACGTTTTTCTGCGAAAACTCGGATGTTGTTGCCGATTTGACCTTGCGACCCATAACATCGGGTTCAAAAAATAAAGTCATTTCAGTTCTTTCTAAACAGGATCACAACCAGAGCTGGTCTTAGAGCATTGGGCAAATGATTGCACAAGCGCCCCCTACACTTATAGTTAAATTCTACTGGAAAATTAATTAAGATTTGTGAACACAATTTCTGATCATAACTTATTCTCCAGATCTAAAGGTCTTTTATATTTGGACATGCGCCCTAATATAACCGGCTAGGTTGAACGGGACGCGCCTCGCTAAAACGAGGCAAAATGTTATTTTAAAAAAAAAATGATCAGTGTTAGAAAGTTTTTACTTATTAACTTAAAAAAAACCTTAACTAAAAACAGACTTTAAAAGTTCACACTTGAGTTTTAATGTTTTCTTATGAAAGGTTTACATTGCGTGCTTTGACCTGGACAAATTTTATCACAGCTGAAGTCTAGCTTCTTGAAAAAAATACTTTCTTATTCTCCCCCACCCCGGCGCCCCCTTGCCTTTAGCCTAAGGCCGGATCTGATCACAACGACCTAATTTTAACCCTCAGAACAGCCAAGTTCAGGGTCGCGAGTAACAGGTCAAGAACACCTAATACTAGCAGAACTGTTTCCCATAAACCCTTCATTAGTATGTTGCAGTCAGGTGCCAAAGCGTCACCATTATGGACATTTTGTTTTGGATTCTTCCACCCCCTTCTCCGTTCGACCTGGAGATAGATTCTTCGAAATCGCTATGCATATCAGGAACCCGTAAAATATAAGTGTGTAATATGCAATCATCATCATTATTACGTTTCAGCTACCCGTGATGCACATGTCTTCAACAAATAACGTGCCAAGTCTCCTCGTTCTGTGCCATTCGTTCGATGTCTTCTTTATTATGTATATATCTAATTTCCTTCTCCATGTGATTTTTGTTTAAGGGGGGAGGGGGAAGGGGGGGGGGGGGTTTCCAGATCGAAGGTTTCCTTGTAAAGCTGTCAGCTGGTTTTCACTATGTCTAATCCAACCCAGCGCCTTCTCCATACATCTTGTTGCACTTGTATTTGCTTGTTCTTTCCAGCTATTTGTAATACATATTTCATGTTACAGGTTTACAGGGCCAGAGGCGGATCTATTGTGAACCTAATGAAGTTTGAGTTTCAGGGGCCCCAAGTCAAGTTTTCTGTTTAATACGTTTCTTTCCCATCTCCCAAAACTTGTTTTTAAATAAAAGAGGCTTCCCAAGAGTTCGAGCTTCAGGGCCTCCAAAATGTAGATCCGTCACAGTAATGGTCAGTTTGAAGGACAGGAATTCTCCAGAACGCATACAAAAAAGTAGCTAGAGAAATTTGGAAACAAGGCAATAATTTAAAATACCAGAACACGTTACTAAGATGCACCTCGAAGCTGAAAGTAGAATAGCCCAGTAAAAAAAAAGCGTTCTGTAATAGGAAGAAAATGTCTGCAAAAAATCTTTGCTAATGGAGGTAAGAAGGATAATTCTTTAGTATTATATAGAGCCAATCCTATCATATAGAAACGAGTCATGGACAAACAGTAAAAGAGAAATATAATCACTGAAGGCTCTAGAGATGTGGTTTTACAGAAAAGGACAGAAATTCCGTGTTTTTGGATTTGGTTTTTGTTTCAAAAAACATCTTCATTGCGCACGAACAATTCCATCAGTTCTCCGATCGCCTCCCTTAGATCACACAAGGAGAATCTCAGCACAGTGCCTAATTCCGTAGCACTGGTAATGATCCCCCTTTATGTTTAACAGGAATCACACATTATATAAACATATTTGTGGTGGGTAGGTTTCCTAATTTAATAAATTTTGCCAGGGCAGCGGTCGTATGGCCTACTCTTTACGATTTCCAACTGGCGAAGGATTTTTAACGTGCGCAAACTGCACGCGTGACCTTCTATTTTTTCGTCTTTATCCGAGAAGGCTAGTCATCCGATCTCACTAACCAAGAGATCAGGGGGAAGTATGTCAACATTAGGACCCATTGGTACTGAAACACATTTCCACGAAATATATTCCCTGTACTGGGAACCGAACCCAGTCCCTTTAGAATTAGAGGCGGACGCCAAACCTCTTAGCCACTCCGACCCGAGCAAAATATTCTATTCCTTAGATAGCCTGAGGGACCTAAGACGCGTTAACAGTGAGGAATGCAGTTAGCGACCCTTAGCTTGACTGCTTGCGTCAGGGTCAGCGAACTAGAGCTGACCAAGACCCTACTCCACCTCCAAGTGGTGGTCCTGGAAACAGGCTGCATCACTGCAGTCTGGCTGAGTGAGTAGGGATCGAAGAGGGAAGGCTAACCCGGTCCCAAAAATGCGGTGCTGAAGTCGGATGTGTCGGCCGAAAGGCGCAAATATCGCAGCTTCGTTGTAAACGGACACAACGCAACAAACGCCCTTTTCAGGACGAACAAAGAAGAAGAAAGAAGAAGAAAATAGTCTGAAAAGAGTAATGATAATGTTCTGAAAGAAGTCCTTGCGCAAACGAAGTCTAATTCTCGTATTAAAAGGAAACTATATATTTTCTTTAAGCATATTATGAGAAGATGAACTCCTTAACAAGAAGAGATTACGTGTTAATTTTCGGACTAGAATTGGTGACCATATATTCAAAACCCTAACTGTTCTGTTACGGTAGTTTTATTGATATCGTCTGCTGGAATTGGCAGTGTGCATGTTTTAGGGTCAATAGAATTAATATAAATTGATTTTTATACTTCACGGATTAATGAACGCGAAATACACGGTCAAATTATGACGTGTTAGCGTCGATAAGGTCACGCTTCGTGACTTAGTTACTGTACCCTTGTTACGTTGTCCGTCAAGCCGTGAAATCGTGTTTTTACCTCCTTCCAAGGTTGATAGGCTTTGCTAATAGCCGTATTTATGTAATTTGATACCAGGACTCAGAGTCAGTCCAGATAATATTATATATAAGTGAATTCATAAAGGTTTATGATTAACCTGCGTTAAGGAAGGATCTTTCATAAATAGTTTGATTATTTTCGTCAAGACATCATGCGCTCACTTCTGGCTGTCTGGATCCCAGCAGCGCATCTACATAGCCATGATGGTCTGTCGACATGAATTCAACATGACACGGACGGAATAGAATATCTATGCAAGTAAATTTCTAATGAACTGTATGTGAATATTGTACCTGTATGACTGTCTTCGTATATGAACTGTTAATAAACTATGAACTCCAATTTGAAGACTTATCTACGTCGATACGTTACGGCTGTTTTGCTTCATTGACAATGTTGACTAGTATTACATTGAAGAACTCTTCCGATGAGAAGATTTATAATATCATAATGAGCTCCGAAAGAAACGAATGTCTTCTTGGACAGTCAACACATAATGAGTCCATATAACGGTGACCCTCATTTGGAGATTATAAACGAACGAAGCACGCATTCGCGATTCAACAAAATACTGAACCAGCTCTGAACATACCTTAGCAGCTTTACGGCCTTATCAGCTGGTGGCCAGATGTGGCGTGGAATTATAATTTAATTGTCAAAATTTTCAAAGATTACACTGACAAACAACATTTTTCTTTCTTATATAAGAATAAGTGTTCTTAGGTCAGTTTCTTGCGCTGATTTCAAATTTGAAATCCGTTTATCTCTATCACATCGGGTTCTTAAGATATTTGTGAATAAATATATTTTTGGGAAACCGTTCTTTTCTCCGTTTCATTTTTACTATATAACTTATTAAAAATTAATAAAATGCAAAATAATTCTACTTTTTATACTGCTAAAAGATGCATGACATATGTTATGCTATTTTTCAAATAGTTACTATATTTTGAAATAATTCTGAGCGAAATATGGCTTCTAGAAGTTGTAGAAATTCGGCTGATTTGTTCTGTTACGTGTGCGGATATTTTACCGATTGTGTTCACCAGAAAAACTTTACACCATTACTAAAGAAAGCATATGAACTTTATTTCGATTCGAAAGTTGATGATGCAAATAAATCTTGGAAGCCAAATGCAGTTTGTTCGACTTGTGCAAATACATTGGCAGGTTGGTTACGAAAATCGCCGAAGCATAAGTGGATGCCATTTGGAGTGCCAGTAATATGGCGTGAACCGACAAAGCACGCTACTGATTGTTACTTCTGCTTGACAAATATCCATGGTTTCACTTTTAAAACTAAAAAGTCTGTGGTTTATCCAAATATTGAATCGGTTTCGAAACCAGTGCCTCATGATCCAATCACGTGTCCGATCCCAGTTCCACCAGAACAATATCCGTTGGACGTGAATGAACCATCAGAAAGTGATAGTTTACCTACTTTAGAAACTAATTCTGACTCGGATTATATACCGGTGAATGATGGTGTTCACTTAATTAACCATTCAGAACTTTCAGATCTAATACGTGATCTCGCTCTTACCAAATGACAAGCGGAATTACTCGGTTCGCGACTCAAAGAATGGAATCTTTTAGCGCCCAATACTCCGATATCTAAATTTCGTCATAGACACCGAGAACTTGTTCAATATTTTGAGATGGATGATGACATTTGCTATTGCAAAGATGTAAACGGTCTAATGGTGCACATCGGTCATGAGCACATAGTCAACGAATGGCGACTTTTCATCGACTCTTCCAAGACTAGTCTAAAAGTCGTGTTATTGCATAACGAAAATTTATTTTCATCAATTCCAGTCGCCTACTCTGTTCATATGAAAGAAACTTACGACAATATGGCTATACTTTTGGCAAAAATAAAGTACAATGACTACCAATGGCGGATTTGTGGAGACCTAAAGGTCATTGCAATTCTCATGAGAATGCAGACTGGGTATACTAAATTTTGTTGCTTCCTATGTGAATGTGACAGCCGCAACAGACAGGAACATTATGCAAGAAAGGTGTGGCCTATCAAGGATCGTATGCAGCTCGGGCATAAAAATGTAATACACGAGCCATTAGTTAACAAAGACAGCATCATTTTACCACCGTTACATATAAAGTTGGGGCTCATGAAGAATTTCGTAAAAGCGTTAGATAAAACGAGCAAAGCTTTCACTTATCTTTGAGAAAAGTTTCCGCAAGTTAGCGTAGGACCTCAGATTAGGAAAGTTATTGCAGACAAACAATTCGAGAACTTGTTACATGGTAGTGAACTTCGCGCATGGGTGGTATTCAAATCGATCGTTGATAACTTTCTGGGAAATCACAAATCTGTCGACTATATGCATATTGTTAAGCAGTGCATAGATGCATACAGAATTATGGGCTGTAACATGTCCCTCAAAATCCATTTGCTCGATTCGTATCTTGACTTTTTCCCTGACAACCTTGGCGAAGTCAGCGATGAACATGGAGAACGATTCCATCAAGATATCGCCGTAATGGAGTCACGTTATCAAGGACGATGGAGTGTGACCATGCTTGCCGATTATTGTTGGATGCTTCATCGTGTTGTACCACATGCCATTCACCGACGAAAGTCGACTGCAAAGAAATTCAAGCCTACATAACTGTTATACTTCGTGTACGAATGATGTTGTAATACTGTATGCGTTGTTAAAAAACTTCAATTGCGTATTTCTAGAGATCCCGACCTGATAGAGAAAAACGGTTTGCAGATTTAAAAACAGCGCATTAAAATTGACCAGAAAAACATAGAAATGTTAGAGAAAGAAAAAAAAAATTTTTTTTTGTTAGCCAGTGTTATTGAGTTGAAAGAAAAAAATTCCCTTCGAGCGAAAATGGACACTTTTTTGGGTGTACACCTATGACGTCAGACGGCCTTAGCAACAGTACAAATCTTCAGTATCGATGGCAGCCACGTTTCAACGTCTTTGAAGAAAAGAATTTCTAAACGCTCAATCAAACATTGGAAACTAGATCCAACCATCATTATCAGGCAATATGAGCTCTTCTGTCCGTTGGCGAAGCAGGCACTGTGCTAATTATCTAGGCTAAAAGCTAAGTAATCGTTTTCGCTTTTACGCTGTCACGTCCTCTTTGCTATTTCACCGACATGTTTTTTGCAAATCACTGTTGAATGTTGTTTGTGAATATCTATTATGCTGTATTATACATGTTAGCGGGTTGGCTGGCGAGGGAGCTTAAACCTCTGGAAATGTCGCGAAAAGCTGACCCCAGAGATTTCAGTCGTTCTTAGGGTTTATTGAAATTTTGCAATCTGTACGGGAGCCCCCTAACAAATTAACCAGGGAAATGTTCTGCTCGACATTGCAAGATTTCGATACTAAGTGTTTTAGCTGTGAAGTTCTGTAAATAACTGGTGTATTTTTCTGTACTAATTTCATTTTTATTCAGTTTTGTATAATGTTCGTAATCTATCTCGTCAATTCTGATCTTTTCTATCACTTATTTCATAGATTTTGTATAACCGTCATGAGTCCATTGTTACGTCACTGATTTTTGAGTACATGTTTCATCTTGATTTAGTTCAATCCTTGACCTTATTGTACTTCCGATTTTTTCTCTTTAGTTTATAGAGTCATTTTATGTCTGAGATTGTCAGTGTGTGATGTGCTAATGTTCTGTACAGTTTAGTTTATTGTTTGTCTTAGTTATTCATTTCATATATTACTGAGTTAATAATGTTAGAAATTTATTATTAATAGGATAATACAATAATTTAATTAATTTTTACTAAATCATGTGATGACTTAGGTGATGTCATCTAGTTGCAGTAGTAGTCCAATATACTATTGAAGCATATTGTAGATTATGACAAGGGCACAATAGCAAAATATATAGTGATAAATAACTTTGATTTATGGTTTGCCTTGAATTGGACAAACATATTAGATAATAATTTGTACATTTTCATAGTACTACAGTGTGCACTGGGCACATGTATATGATTAAATAACATAATTATAGAGGGACAATACTCATAATTATTGGAGGATAATATTAGATGCATGATATAAATTCAGCATCATGGATTAATAAGAGTATACTACATTCGTATAATGTAATGGTTATACATTATTGATATAAATTACTTAGTTACAAAATAGTTGTGGAACTTACAATTAATAGTACTATAAGATTATAGTTGATTATATTGTGTATTAATCTATTGTTACACATACATATAATTCAATAATTAACTGAGGAGGCATATTGTTGAATTAAAATGGCTACTCTTGAATCCTTTGTTAAGATTGGGAAGGATTATGATTACAAAGGACCGGAACTTTGCCAATTTGCAGAACAGCAAATGGCTGCATGGAAGCAGGAACAAGAAGAACTTGAAAGAAAAGAAGCTGAGAAAAAAGCTGAATTAAGACGAGAAAAAGAAGGACTTAGACAAGAAGAAGAGAATAAAATGAAACGAGAGGAAATTATAAGGCAACAAGAAATGGAATTGGCACGTCTTAAGTTGGAAACTGCAAGATTTCAGGCACAAAGTGTTGCAGCAAGCCAGAATGATAATGCTCAGAATGGATCTTCATCCAACCAAAACAAACCTTATTACAACTTTAAATTACCACATTTCAAATTGAACTTCGACGACCTTGGATCGTATCTGGCACGTTTCGAACAGGTATGTTTAACAAATAACTTACCAAAACACGCATGGGCTTTAAAACTTAGTGAATTGTTGGACGGGGAACCATTAAGTGCAGTTCAGAATGTAGACCCAACAATAGCTGGTGACTATGACGCCATTAAAGCATTATTATTACGTCGTTTCCATTTGAACGAAGAGGGTTGCAGATTACGTTTTAAGAGTATTTTTCCAGATTCTAATAAAGACTTTACAGGTTTTATTGCGAACATACGCAATACCTTTAACAGATGGGTGGAACTGGCAGGTGTCAACAAATCATACGACAAGTTAGTCGATTTGTTACTGAGGGATAAAGTGTTATCCTCTGTCAGCCAACCGTTCTTTGCCTATTTGCAAGAACGAAAACCATCTACTATTGATGAATTAGAAAAAATGTCAATAAATTATTGAACTGCGCATCCGAATGCGAGCATTTCTAACTCGCTAATAAGGGAACCTCTACCTGTGGCCTCTAATATGTCATACCACAGTCATGACAAACCAAGAACACACAGCGTAGATAGAAGTCGCTTCAAAGGAAATTTTAATTTTAATTTTCATAAGGGACATAATAATTTTCACAATAAAGGTGATTTTAATAGAGGAAGAAAACAAAATAGGAATTATTCACCTCAGTCGAGATACAACAAGGGTCAACATAACGCAAATCATAATCGATCATATAACTATAACACTAGTAACAATCGGAATAACAATAATCACGGCTCGAGACATCGAGATAACAGTTACTACAGGGGACAACGGGATAATTCTAATGATCATTCTCGTCATCGATCTCATTCCCGTAGATCGTCACATTATAATCATAATACAGGGGCAGCAGTTACTAATGGTACAACCCCTGGGGTTCAGGGTTCACATAACGATAATGCAATACAGTCTTCTTCTACATGTTATGCAATAAATTATAACGTGGCAAATAGTTGCCCAGAATGTAATCTTGTTTTTCAGAAAGCAAAGGAGACAGTATTGAACTGCGGACATATTCTACCTGAAGTGGGTCTTGCAGCCAACGATGGAACAGGCTCTCTTATATTTAACAGAGGGATAGTAAATGGATCTATCATCTCTGTGTTGAGAGATTCCGGATCCACAACGATTGGAGTTCGACAGTCACTGATCCATCCAAGTTGTGCGACAGAGGAATATGTTAGATGCATGACGTTTGGTGGGACAATTGAACATTACCCCACTGCGATAATTCATATTAATACACCTTTCTTTTCAGGAAATGTTAAAGTATGCATGTTAAAAAATCCTATTGCAGATATTATGATGGGTCGTATTCATGGCAGCAAGGATTGCACACCAGAAGAAATTATGGAATGGGAAATGAAACAGTTGCAATTTTATGGCAATGCTAACGCCGTCATTGCAATGGCTACATTACGTGCCAAGAATATGAATACATGTGGCACAGCAGTTTCTAATTTTAGTCTTGGTACTATTTTTGAAAAAGAGGAATATAGTGAGACTCTCCATCAAAATAATAATAAGCCTATTTTACGACAAGTAGCCAGCACTAAGAGTGATACTAATGTGTCTATACACCCAGTGGCAGGTAGAAGATCATTCCGAGGTAGTTATACTTTTCCTCGGCAGAATATTACTGCCAATTCTGAAAATAAATGCTGGCGACAGGATCATATTATACTTGATCGTAATAAAACTGTTAACATTGTCAACAGTGTAAAAGATCGTACTAAGAAGAGTAAGATGTTGAAACATATAGGTGGAGTTAAGAGTAATAAAAAGGGTGCATATTCTCGCACCGTATTAGTGCGCAATCTGCCACACGACATTACATGGCAGGCACTTAGTAATTTCTTCAATTACACGGCAGACGTTAGGTTCGTGCGTCTGTTGCCACCTACCAACAACAGGTATGATGAAGCTCTGGTTACATTTCGTAACAATAGAGATGCTCGAAAGGTTATCGAGCTTGACAGTGGTGTTTATTTTCACCACCGTTCTTTGAGATTACAATTAGTAACTTATTCTGCGTCACTCAGATAACAAGTTACATTAACACTGTTCGTCACATCGTTGATGACTCAGCATAGTCAGTCATCATCATTTTTTTCTTTCTTTCCTAGTAATCTATTCGTACATATATTAGTTAAGGTAGACTCTTCTATTCGGTGATACTTTTATTATCTTGTCTACTATGTCATTATACTAATCTGTCAGTGATTCAGGAAGAAGAATCTTCCTTTCCTGAGGTACAGATGTCTTTACCTGTACCAGTATTACTACCTATGGAATCTTGGCGTGATGTAACCATCTCTTCGTCGGTTACACCGCAACAGCATCACCAGATTGCTGATCTCTTACAATCATTCCCAGATGTGCTGACAGACGTACCTGGTCGCACATCAGTGATTACTCACGACATTACTCTTAAAGATGATACACCAATTCGTGTACATCCCTATTCTGTCCCACTACACTTTCACAGCAAAACGACTCAGGAACTTGAGCAGATGTTGTCGTTAGGTATTATCGATACTAGTGCCTCACCATTTTCGTCACCTTTAGTCATTGTCCGAAAGAAGGACAACAACATTCGCTTATGCGTTGATAATAGGAAGCTAAATGTTCAGACCATAGCTGACAGTGAACCACATCCCAATATTGACGACTTACTTTCTCGTCTGTCCAATGCAACACTTTTCACTAAGATAGATCTAACTAAAGGTTATTGGCAGATACCACTAACCGAAAAGGCCAAATATTACACAGCGTTTTCCACTCCACAAGGTCTTTACCAGTGGAATGTTATGCCTTTTGGGCTTATGAACGCTCCTGCTACCTTTATTCGCATGATGCGAACAATTTTATCAGGTAGACCAGACATCATTACATACATTGACGACATATGTTTATTTAGTTCATCATTTGAGGAACATTTTTCGGGGCTTAGATGTGTTTTGGAGATATTAAGAGAAAACCATTTAACCGCTAAACCTACGAAGATACAAATAGCATTTCAGGAGATAACCTTCCTGGGACATATTATTGGGGCTGGACGTATTCAAACTGTTCCCAGTACAGTATCTAAAATTTTTAATTTATCGGTTCCTCAAACGAAGAAACAGGTTAGGAGTGTATTAGGTCTAGTCCAATACTACAGTAGATTCGTACCTAACTTATCATCCATCACGGCTGTCTTGTCATCATTGTTGAAGAAAGACATGCCGTTGAAGGTAAATTGGACTGCCGAATGCGACAAAATTTTTCGTTTGATACTAAACATCTTTTCAAATCCACCAATTTTGAGATTACCAGATACTTCTAAAAAGTTCTTTCTCCGTACAGATGCCAGTAATTACGGTATTGGAGCTTGTTTACTTCAATATCATGACAATATACTCCATCCCACGATGTACATATCAAGAAAACTGAAGTTATCTGAAACCAAATATTCTACTGTGGACAAGGAGTTGCTGGGCGTAGTTTGGGCAATAACGAAACTTGAAAAATGCTTGTTGGGAGCACCTTTCGTGATACAAACTGACCAGAAGGCGGTGGCATCGTTAAGTCGCTCTAACCACAAAAGCCCCAAACTTGCCATATTTTCGATCCTATTACAGCCGTATGACTTTGTCATCGAAGCCATACCGGGACAAGAAAATATAATTGCTGATGCACTTTCCAGACATCCTTCTGAAGTCGAACACTAATTGTCTACAGGTTAAAAAAAAGGCCTGAACAAGATTGACTCTGGAACTATCACTTATTCCTGCGACGACAATGATATGAACCACCTCCATACGAATGACACTTCGAATAGTTGCAGTGAATCATTCAATATATACAGTTTCCGAAAGAAGATTCGTGACAGCAAGAAACATATTTCGATGGTTCTTTTCTAACGTTTGGACTTTGGTTAGTGTCCAATCGTGCTACAACTCATTACGATATGGCCGGAAATATGATATGAATCCTAGCTGGACATTTAACGTTATGCTACAGAAATTGACTAATTCAACACGATAAACGTTTATAACCAATCAGGAACGAAACTTGGTTGAACAGTTTTAAATTTCTTCTCCAAAGGAACTTTCAATAATTTTGCAAAGGACATAACAACGACTGGATCTTCATATCCGACATTATTAAGTTTAATAGTTATTAAGTTAATAAAGAATATAATAAAATTGAAGTGTGATAATAATATAAAAAGAAGAAATTGGGTCAAAAGAAAGAACAAAATGAAAAAGAACAAAATAATATCACACAAGAAAATACTTTAAATATTTTATTTATGAATATGATAGCTGTTATATGGATTTAGATGTTCACATGAAATGTATGAATATTTTTTCTTTAATTAATTCATTAAGTTAATTAGTTAGTCATTACTCGACACTTATAATTAAGTTTAAACACACATAACTAAATTAATTTATACTTTATCTTTTTCTTTACTTTACTTGTCCTTACTTCTCATGTCTTTTATTATGACACTGTCTCTCAGTTTATTTAACTAGATGCTAATTAATTAATACCTTACATACTTACAATGATTAATTGTTTTAATTTTAATTAGTTATGTTAATTTTCTTTACATAACACTTCATTAGTCACTCACAACAGTCTTTAAGTTCAGTAGATAATTATTTAGCGACATTTGACACCCCTTTTATTAAATATAATAACGTTATATGACTGATATATTATCGACATGACCACGACACTGTTCTAGACAGAACATCGTAGGCCATATGTCGGGTTTTTGTTAAATTTTTTTTATATGTTTGAGTGAGATAGTCCAAAATATCTATCTAATAGATTTTTTTTTTCCACGGCGGGCAGGAAATTGTTACGGTAGTTTTATTGATATCGTCTGCTAGAATTGGCAGTGCGCATGTTTTAGGGTCAATAGAATTAATATAAATTGATTTTTATACTTCACGGATTAATGAACGCGAAATACACGGTCAAATTATGACGTGTTAGCGTCGATAAGGTCACGCTTCGGGACTTAGTTACTGTACCCTTGTTACGTTGTCCGTCAAGCCGTGAAGTCGTGTTTTTACCTCCTTCCAAGGTTGATAGGCTTTGCTAATAGCCGTATTTATGTAATTTGATACCAGGACTCAGAGTCAGTCCAGATAATATTATATATAAGTGAATTCATAAAGGTTTATGATTAACCTGCGTTAAGGAAGGATCTTTCATAAATAGTTTGATTATTTTCGTCAAGACATCATGCGCTCACTTCTGGCTGTCTGGATCCCAGCAGCGCATCTACATAGCCATGATGGTCTGTCGACATGAATTCAATATGACACGGACGGAATAGAATATCTATGCAAGTAAATTTCTAATGAACTGTATGTGAATATTGTACCTGTATGACTGTCTTCGTATATGAACTGTTAATAAACTATGGACTCCAATTTGAAGACTTATCTACGTCGATACGTTACGGCTGTTTTGCTGCATTGACAATGTTGACTAGTATTACATTGAAGAACTCTTCCGATGAGAAGATTTATAATATCATAATGAGCTCCGAAAGAAACGAATGTCTTCTTGGACAGTCAACACATAATGAGTCCATATAACGGTGACCCTCATTTGGAGATTATAAACGAACGAAGCACGCATTCGCGATTCAACAAAATACTGAACCAGCTCTGAACATACCTTAGCAGCTTTACGGCCTTATCATGTTCATATCATTTTTTTTAAAATCAGGCAGTGGAAAATGCATCCATGTAGGGGAAAACAAAACAGGCAGATGTAAAGCATATGCTCCAAGAAAAAGACAGTCCAGGAGATAGCGTGGCCCTCATCAACCCCTTTGGAACAGAACTGTATGTCGATGATAAAAGCCTGAGGTAGACCGGGGTTTTTATGAACCATCTATACGGTGATATATGTGAGCGAACGTGGAAAAAGAAGGAAATTTTAAAAAATACTAGCAAGTTTTGTGCGTGAGTACTGTTTTGAAGTTCAAGAAAAATAAGGATACAAAATTGTTATTTAAAATAAATACAACATTGAAGAGAATTTCAAAATTGCAATCTGGCAACCCTGCTCGAATGAAGCAAATAGTCGCGCTGGAGCTCTCTTGAGTTTGGTACCCTTATATGTATTTTGTACACACACACACACACACACATATATATATATATATATATATATATATATATATATATATATATATATATATATATATATATATATATATATATATATATATATATATATATATATATATATATATATATATCGTATATAATTTTTGTATAATCGGTGGATAGCATAGAAAAAGAATCAAGGGGGTGACATAAATCGTTAATAATCACAAACCAGGTCATAGTAATTGCACTTAAACAGAAAGCAATAATCGAATCCACTGCCAGGCTTCACCGCAGAAGGTAGTGGATAAAAGAAAGAAAGAAAGAAAGATCACCTTTTAGTCCTTGTTGTCACAGTTTACTTACCGATTTCTTCTTTCATAAACAACTTGCATGTCCTTCACCCTTGTTTATGATCGTCCAAGGTTTAGTTCAGAAGACATCGAGAGTGAATTTAGCTTGTTAAATTATGTGTCCTTTGGTGGAAATGTGGGGAAAGCTGAAAGAAAGAAAAAAAATGCATCCTCATGCGACTGGGATGAATCGTCTTCTTGTTCAAATTGAAAATGTGTAGCCATTTGTCTCCGACGGGTTGTAACAGAGGCTTTGAACATTTGTTCTTTCCTAACCACGGCCGATTCTTGGGCGTGCCGACATTTATTTTAAAAATAAATAAAATCATTACAATTTTAATGAAGCATATTACCAGATCAACAGATGAGAACAAGTGGTAATCTTTAGACTCCGCACGGCCACAACAGAATGAGATACCATCTATTGAACAATCTAAAGATATGAACTACCGATCAGTGTGACTGTGGCACTGATAAAATTACTACTGAACATCTGCTTCAAAGATGCCCGGCATATGAGGAACCGCGAAAGCACATATGGCTGTCACCAGTACCATTCCTGGAAAAACTTTATGGAGATGCAAATAGCCTCAAGCTGACTACTGCTTTCTTTGAAAATATTCAAGTAGACGTCTGAGAGTGTACTATGAAGAAGAAGAATGCAATTTTAAAAGAACGAGAAAAATACAACTCACTTAAAAAAATATTTGCTTGCATGAAACTGATAATTGTCCTATAAAATTATTTGACTGTGTCGCGGATTTGACTGTTAATTTTATTTTATCAACACGTCCCATTTTTCTTATCTTTTAATGGTTTGGTTTCCTCGTTTTTTTGCACTTTCAGTTTTCTTTTCTTCCAGATTTTTACCTACGCAACCCATTATTCCCCTCTCAGATCCCACCCCGCGGTCTTATTTCGTTCTGGCCTTCATTATAAATTCAACACTTGGTCAGTAGTGGTCAGTTTATGATAATATTACCTAAGCTGCACCTGGGGCTTGTCTAACTAGGGGAAATGCGTTGTGGCTCGTAACGTGTTTGATCACGAGCGAGAAATAGTTCTTTGAAGTCCATAGCGGGAGCAAAGGTGAGACAACCCTTTATGATCTGAGTACTTACTTTTATCTCCGATTCAAGCGGAGACAAAACTCACGTTCGTTCTTTGTGGTTGTGGCCCTTGAACGCCGCAGTGAGTGCGAGAATAATATTACGTCTTAGCTGGGAAACTTTCTCGCGGTGGTTGTCTTTGATGTAAACTCTAGAACCACTTTTGTCTTACTATTGATTATGTTATACGTCGAATATCGGTGGGAACACGCGATGCCAGATGGCCGAATTAGCGTCTCTGGTAGACTATAAATCTGATAGGTTTACTCAGTCAAAACACACTCGTAAAATTTTCCGGCCCGTAGATGGCCAAATGAGACAGGCAGACGTTAACACAAAAACTGGATTGTGTTGCCATTCTTGTCATCTCGGGGTGAGTAGAGATCTTTTATAATATTGTCGCAGATATATTTGATGGTACACTCCAATTGTCGGAGAATGAGAACCCAATTGTCGCATAAAGAGTTTTACTTTTATAGTGATGATATAAGTAAGGAAGATGTGTAGAAAGTGCATCGACCTTTAGACACTAGTTTTCACAGAGGTGAGCTAGTGTTGAGGGAAAGAGTTAACAGAAGGGCACAGGTTGGTGTCAGTGATTCTCTCACCTTTTAGACTACCAACTCTTGTATTTTTCTGGCGACGACTAACTCTTTCTTACTCCAATCTTTTTGAAGATGAACTAGTAGTAACAAGTAATACAAAGAGGGCTGAGAATGTTTTTCTGAACAGAACATACAATCTACTAAGTCAAACACAGAATGATGGTGAGTTACAGAATGTACATAATTACTTTAATTACAGTGGAAAATAAAATCAATGTTGACATGTACTTTGAAAAAAGAAATACTAGGAAATTTAGAACTGTCAGTGTCTTTGGTTCAGATAAGAATAAGAGGCTATTTTCCTCACTGACGAAAGTTTATTCCTATGGCTATTTCGTGGAAAAGTGAATTCTGATTTTTGTCTGCGTTTTACGTAGACTTATCTGCTTGGACTTCTCCTGGGCGTCACAGTAGGTAGGGATTACCAACTGGAGAATTTGATTCAGTGGGACTACAGTCCAAGAGATGACTAGGCTTTTCGTTCACTTGGTTGTGAAGTTGCGTTATGCTGTTCAGGTGCTGACGAGGTATTGGAAGCTTATATGCTGTAGACTGCTCATATGCTGTAGTCTGATCAGGGTTGCTGACTTGTGATCACCGCTAAAGGGTTTGAGATGTAAGCACTAGTTCTCTCTGTAGCATAGAGCAACTAGGTGGTTTACTCGCAACAATTTACAGCAATCAAAATCTAGAAACTGGCTAGGATTCTGCAACTGGGCTGTGGAAGACAATACAAGCAATCAATCTTCTGTTTGTTTTACAGATATATTTACTACAGCCACTCTGGACATTTCGTCTCAGAATGGTGCCTGATATATATATAAATATATATAAATATATTTACCTGAAACCGTAACGTCAGTCTTTTCCCTTAAAGGCGACTGTCCATTTGTTTACAAATTCATGTCTAGCGGTAGTCTCACAATCAGGTCAGGTCAGTCAGGTCAACCTTTGTTATAAGCAGACGCCTGGCCGTGTGCGTTCATGCGTGACGGCATTGGAGGAATGCTATTTCATTCACTCGTTCCTTGAACAACATGGTTCTTCTCTCGTTCACAACAGCTTTCTCAAAATCATTAGAATGTAGTACTTTCAGATATCAGCCAGTACTTACATCAGTATAATGCATCAATAACATTCAAAATACATAAATGCAAAATAGCTATCATTCTAATGTAAAGAAATACAACCACAATATTAAGTATTTCACACTTTACATCCATTAACTAATCCCTTGATATTAGAGTTAGCTAATTAAGCGAATAATGAGAGTTTGCTTACCGCTCAGGACTTATCCACAGCTTAAGAAATAGAACTTTAGTAGCGTTTACTCTCAATCACATATACTTGTAGATATGAGGTAAGTTGAGGCTTCTCTTCTTTAAGCGTGCGTTGTCTTCCAACGGTTAAATCAGCAAGTGATCTTAAAACTCAGCATTCGTTTGCATGAAGTTAAAACATTTCTGTTCCCACGCCAAGTTAATTATTTCCCGTCTCTTGATCAGGCACGTACCAAGATTTATCGTGGCGGTTTTCAGTTGACCACTGAACACGGAAATATGATACTCTGAGAATCACTGTCGTTTCGACCAAGCTAATAAATCGTATAGACGTCCCTAAAGAAATAACTTTAAGTGCCCTTTGTAGAAGAAGATAACATTTGGATAGTATGACAGGACTATTAGTGAAGACTAGAAAAACAGCTAAAGAACAGATCGCAGGTGCAAATATTTTGTAGAGAAAACAGACAGCATATGTGAGGGAATAGAAAAGTAAGGAATTTTAAAATAATCTAGACAAAACCTTCGAGCACTCTGTGACAAATACATACATACATACATACATACATACATACATACATACATACATACATACATACATACATACATACATACATACATACATACATACATACATACATACATACATACATACATACATACATACATACATACATACATACATACATACATACATACATACATACATACATACATACATACATACATACATACATACATACATACATACATACATACATACATACATACATACATACATACATACATACATACATACATACATACATACATACATACATACATACATACATACATACATACATACATACATACATACATACATACATACATACATACATACATACATACATACATACATACATACATACATACATACATACATACATACATACATACATACATACATACATACATACATACATATACATACATACATACATACATACATACATACATACATACATACATACATACATACATACATACATACATACATACATACATACATACATACATACATACATATACATACATACATACATACATACATACATACATACATACATACATACATACATACATACATACATACATACATACATACATACATACATACATACATACATACATACATACATACATACATACATACATACATACATACATACATACATACATACATACATACATACATACATACATACATACATACATACATACATACATACATACATACATACATACATACATACATACATACATACATACATACATACATACATACATACATACATACATACATACATACATACATACATACATACATACATACATACATACATACATACATACATACATACATACATACATACATACATACATACATACATACATACATACATACATACATACATACATACATACATACATACATACATACATACATACATACATACATACATACATACATACATACATACATACATACATACATACATACATACATACATACATACATACATACATACATACATACATACATACATACATACATACATACATACATACATACATACATACATACATACATACATACATACATACATACATACATACATACATACATACATACATACATACATATTCATGTTAGCTTTTATATATATCTGATAGGAGTGTGACTTGAAATATTTTAGGTGATTTATCCCGGTAATTAGTTCAGCGATAGTGTAGCGCCGTCCACCGCCTTAGTTAAACGGGTGTTTAACCAGTACGTGTCTCCCTGTGTTATTGTTTACAATGGGTTAATGGTAAACTTACGATAACAGATATTTACTAGACATAACCTCATAGCCCGTTTAGTGCTTACCATGGGTTAAGAGTAAGCTAAAAGCGTCATTACTTTAAGGAAATGTCAGTGGTGTAAGTTATTCACTTGAAACTGAATAGTGATGTGCAGGCACCATAACACTGAATTATAGGAGATAGTCACTAATTACTTTATGATAGAAACTTCTAGTGGTTGTGTGGAATTTTATATGCCTACTTGTGTAGTTAGACACCAGCTTATAACTTTCACGGCAGTCCAGAAAGCAGCCTTAGGTTTCAGCCACAACTGTATTATTATAGCAAAAACATTGCATTTTCCATATATTCAATTTTGGGAGGTTATTACTTTTTCCCTTTTTGTGTATCGACCCCAAGGGGCGCATACCATTTATTACGTAATGTCAAATGCTGTATTTTTATGTAAATTCACTTAATGTTGTAAGATGAATAGCATATCAACTCAGCTGTAACTACAGGGTTAGGTTTCCTGTATGTTGAGTTGGAAGAGGACGGAGTAGATTTTGCTGTCAGAACATTTACTGACAGGTACATGTGTGTACAAAATATATTAGCCTATGCAGGCGCATGCTGATAATTGATAGAGTGGAAGTAACAGGAGGGCGACTCACACGGATAAAGACAGCCGAGACTATCATAGCAATGACAACCATAATTATAGATCCCATAGTGGAGCATAACTGTTTATTATAACGTTATTGTAATTTTATTGTTTGCTTGATGTAAAAGTCGTTTTTTTTGGATCTCAGTTTCAGGAGATACCGCATTGTTATCGCAAGATTCCAGTCAGGCGAAGAACGTCACATTCTCTTCGATCTAGCGGTTTCAGAAAGCAACTAGCACCACGAGTTGTCACCCCTCCTGCCTGAAGTACAACCTTTTGTCAACGCCCACCCTCTAACGGGAAATAAGCTCACACAGTGTGTAACGAGCCATAGCAAACCTGAAAATCGTAATTAGCAGTAGTGGTTTCCTACTCGCCTCTTGATCACCAGTCAGAGCATTGCGGCTTCTAACATATCTATCAGACCAGCGTCTTCAGCATAATTTAAAAATCACAAGACTTTTGTGCTTAAACGGAGCACTCAGTCACAAATAAGAGTTCAAGCCAGCCCAACCGGATTTAACACCAAGTACGCAGGCCTAATTTCACGCGCCGGGATAAATAGCGCAATGGACCATTTGTCCTAAAGTGACCTCGTCTTGTGTGTGTTTCTGGTCATTTAAAATCCCGCACGTATTAGCGGCCAGTCAGATATAGACAGTATCTTCAACCTATCTCGTTATTAGGGTGTAACTACCAGTGCATGGATAGTGCCTACAGTGCATTTATTAGGGGAAATTCATCAACTGTAGGATATGTACATAAAGACACTAACTGGAGTATTGATCGTGGTTCCCCAAAAACAGAAGGACTGAGAGCTGTGTTTATTTATTTCTCATGTGTTTTACAGCAGGATTTGGGTGTTGGTGAACTGTTTTTTTGTCCATTGGTGTTTAAGTGGATTTGTAAACTTGATGTGGTTATTGATGTTTGGTATTTTGTTGTGCTGATATACTTATTTTTCATATATTTTCTTCTTCAAGAACCTTTAATAAATTTTACGCATTTATTAACGCGCTGTTCACGACCCTTTCATCCATACTTAATATTACAAGCTCTCACTATAGTCTCTATTTTTTTTTTTTACAAGAGAAAAGAGAGAGAGCGGGTGGTGCTTAGACTATTTAAGTGTGTTGAGGCTTGGAGAGAGAGATAACTTTAATGAATCCTCTTCCAGGTTGGTCTCAAGTTCACCCTATTTACACAATATCTATGTGTAATCTATAATGTTGTCAGTTCACTCTCATTGTCGATATCACTACAATTGTCTAACTCGACAAATAGTCTAACACTTTAACTCAACCACTACAGACTGTAAGAAACTGATAATTGTACTACAAAATTATTTGCTTGCATGAAACTGATAATTTTCATTTATGTCACATTAAAACAGCGCATTGAGAGCCTATTTTTAATTCTACACGAATAAATACACACACAAAATAATTTATAATAATTACTACAATATAATTTGAAAACAATAATGAATTATGTGTAAAACGCTGCGTCACTTGCAGAAATTACATGCGATCCAACTCAATAACATGAAACTGAGTCTCGTAAGAGTACATACAATACTGCACTGGGCAGTGGGATGTGGCACCATCACGAGACTTCACACCACCTTGAACAAAATCCCTAGGGCCGACTCTGCCCACAACTATTGCCTGTTTGTGCTAACGATATGAATGCTTGATTATTCATCCATCAGCTAGCCAGTTCAAGCATTGCCGTCTTCGTGGACTGGTAGGTAGGTAGGTAGGTAGGTAGGTAGGTAGGTAGGTAGGTAGGTAGGTAGGTAGGTAGGTAGGTAGGTAGGTAGGTAGGTAGTCTCATTGTAGAAACTGCTGTAGGTGAGGGAAGTATTAGAGACTTTACCGTAACAGGCCTGTGAGGTGGGATGACTAGTTCCCTTCTTCGCTACCTTTACCTTCCCTTCTTAAGTGCATAGTCCATTACCCATTTACAGCACTTGGTACGATGGGCAGCTTCGACCTCCTAGGATGCTGTATTTATGCTCAGTGCTTTCATGTCTGTCTTGCAAACATTTATGAACTTCAGCTGCCGTCGCCAGGCTGTTCTTTTGCCATGTGCCAACAAATTATCATCAACACCTGGATAGTTCAGTATAACTGTCATGCCCTTCAAAAGAACTTTTTTTTTTTAACGATAGCCACATTAAAGTCACTACCAGTGATGAAAACATCAGTGCTTCATTGTTTCATAAAAACTTTAGTTTAATTTTGTTAAGTATAACTGATTATTAAAGTTGTTATCTGTAAATACAAATAGACATTTGATTTAATCATTATTGAATGATTTGCATCCGTATGACTCAGCTAATTTAAATACACAATCATCCAGAGCTATTAAAGTAATATTTTACTGAATCATTTCAGTTGGGGGCCTGAAAAAAACGAGCAGATTTCGGGAAGATTAAAAGTTCATGACAGCTAAATGATCTCGCGTCAACAGTGAGGAATACAGTTAGCGACCCATAGCTAGACTGCTTGCGTCAGGGTCAGCGAACCAGAACTGACCGATATCCTACTCCACCTCCAAGTGGTGGTCCTGGAAACAGACTGCATCACTGCAGTCTGGCTGAGTGAGTAGGGATCGAAGAGGGAAGGCTAACCCGGTCCCAAAAATGTCGTGATAAAGTCGGATGTGTCGGCCGAAGGGCGCAAATATTGCAACTTGGCTGTAAACGGACATAACGCAACCAACGTATTTTTCAGGACGAACAAAGAAGGGAAAAAATGATCTTAGTTGTTATGCTTGATTTTAAAAACTTCCTTTGAGGCTCCCTGAAGTAGAAGCTTGATTCTTCTATTTAATATCTCTGCCAAGAGTAATTTTGAGCCAAAGTTTTGTTTTGTTTTGGTTTGATCAAATAGAAAAATATTGCTTAGATCAAATAGATATAAATAGAAATATGAGAGATATAAATAGAATCATGAGCGAAGATTGATACCTTTGAATGCCCCCATCAAGATACTTTGGTTTGGTTTGGTTTGGTTGAAAGGACTATCTTCATTGCACACGGATAACTCCATCAGTGCTCCGATCTCCTTCTTAGATCACACAAGGAGGATCTCAGCACAGTGCACGAACTCCGTAGCACCGGCGAGAATCCCAATGTGTGTATACAGGAATCACCCATTCTATATATTTATTTGGTGGGTAGGTTTCTAATCTGTAAATTTTGCCAGGGCAGAGGCCTTATGGCCTACTTTTTACGATTTCCAACTACCGAGGGACTTTTAACGTGCGCAACTTGCACACAGAACCTCTTATTTTTTCGCCCTTATCCGAGAAGGCTAGGCATCCGATCTCACTACCAATGAGACCGGGATCCTGGGGGGGGGGGGGGGGGGGGGGGGGGATGAGATGATTAGGACCACTGGTTCTGAAATTTTTTTTTGCATAAATCATATTCCCTCTAGTGGGAATCAAACCCGGTACCTCTAAGTTAGGTCATTGTGTGACAACTACTGCAGAGCATGGAAGACAAACACGCGACAACCATCATCATCATCGATAAATAACAAATGTAAATATCTCCTAGAGTATAATACCACCAACAAATTGTAATGTATTATGGACAGCCAACAAGATCAGTGAGGATGACTTGTCAAAGGCGAATGCGAAAAGAAGGCTTATTACACACATTTTAAAAGTAGCAGACCACGTTTATGGCCTGTTCTGATAAGATAATAAATGCAGGAAACGATTACAAGATTGCACTGGAAGAAATACAGTCATACTACAATTCGTACAATCTTACTACATTTCTCTCCACATGTAAGCCTACCTTGCCGTTGGTTGGAGAGCTTGAGTGCCCCAATGATCCCGGGAGCTATGCCGGCGGGAGTTTTACTCCTGGCAGGGTCACCCAAGCCGGACAGGTCCTTGGTGAGGGGTCAGACTAAATGGGTTGAGGGGTAGGTGGAACCCTATGGGTGTAGATGCAGAGCCCACCGGCGAGTGGTACATGCTCTGGTCTGCACCAATCCCCCCCCCCCCCCCGCCACTTCAAGGGTTAAATGCTTTCTTGCCTCATTCTTCACTGTTTGTCCTCTATCCTTTAAAGCCAGGGAGTAAACCCTGCAAAAAATCAGCTCAGGAGGAGCACGATAGTCTTGGTTGACAATCCACCTAAGAGAAGAACAACTTCACACAAACCCGGGTAGGAAAGACTTGTTAGTCCGGAAAGATAGCTTTCCTAGGAGAGACAACTCTGATGACAAACAACTGCTGACTTGCAGGAAGGTCACGGAAAACCTGATTCTAGGGAAGCAGTCCCGAACAAATGCATGCTGAAGACGGATGCACTGGGCTGCAAGGCGCACGACATAGTGCAACGCAAACCGCCTTGAGATGACCGATACAAATATGACTCAACGAGATGGTGCACGACCCAAGGAGACCCGCCAGGTGGGAAGAGTGCCGGACCCCTTGCCTCGACGGGGTCCACCCAAAGCTAGTGGTGGGCACCTATCTCCGGATCGTGCAACCATGGCTCGGAATATTAGGGAAAATGCGACTGGCCAAAACTCCCAGGAAAGAACACTAAATATACTCCAATGGAATGCAGAAGGTGTCATAAAGAAGGAACTACCACTCGCTAAAAAATTACACGATGAGCAAATTGACATAGCCTGCATTCAGGGAACACACCTAAACTCAAACCACAGATTTTCTGTAAGAGGATATGAAACCTTCCGGCTTGATAGAGAAGGACACAAGGGAGGAGTACTCATGTTAATCTGAAACTCCTTGCCTAGCAGAGAGCTCTCTGTTGCTACAAACGGTCAGGCGGAAATTATAGGAGCTGACATCACGATAGATGACCAGACCATTAGAGTATACAACTTATATGCCCCCCTCCCCCCAATAGAGATCTTTCACTAGCCCCAATGGAGATTAGGCGCACCAACTGCCTGGTTGTTGGCGATTTCAACAGCCATTTAGAAAGGTGGGGTTACACAGAGGCGATACCCGTGGCATTGAGGTAGAGAACTGGGAGATTGACTCAAATCTGCAACTCATCAATAGAGCAGATGATACACCCAGCTTCTTACCCAAGAAGATGACAATCAACACACAACCTTGCCTTCTCAACAGGCGACATCAGCCATAAGATCGAGCGCATTGTGCTCAACCAATTGGCAGGCAATGATCACAAACCGATAAAGCTAATGATTAATATGGAACATACACTCCACTTCCATAAGCCATTACCCCGCTGGAACTACAAAAATGCCAACTGGAACAAGTTCTCAGCACTGACAGATGAGTACTGTGGCTTGATAAACACCCAAAACAAAAGAATTGGAGAAATAGCTGACTGATTTAATAAAGCAGTTCTGAAAGCTGCCCTAGAATCAATACTACGAGGGGCAAGATAAGATTATAAGCCGTACTGGACAGAAGAACCCAAAGAACTGGAAGAACAGGTAACAGAGGCCAGACATGTAGCAGAAAAGGACAAAACAGTTGAGGAAAACATCGCCTACAAAGTTATCTCTGCAAAATACAAGAAAACGTTAAACTGTTCAGCCAAAAATAGCTACATCAAAACAACAGAAAGTTTTAACTTCGACAAAGATGGAAGAAAATTACGGAGGCTCACCTAATTAAATTATGAGAAATGCAAAAATAAGGAAATAGCCCTACAGCAAAATGAGAAAATACTCACAAAGAAAGAAGCAGCAAGTGTCTTTGCCCAAAAATCCTCACAGGAGAGCCAGACAAATGTTCCACATGAGAGAAAACAGGAAATTATCAAAGAGCAAGAGTTTTACAAAAATATACCAACTGTTCCAGAAGAGCACATGACAGCAAACCTCACCATGAGAGAGCTCGAGGCAGCCATTGTTTCCCTTAAACAAAGAAAGTCACCTGGAAAAGACGGGGTAACAAATGACATGCTTAACCTAATGCCAAGAAAGCCTTCCTTAAGAGGATTAACTATTGCTGGAAGCGTGGAATTGTGCCACAGGCATGGAAAGAAGGAGTACTAGTTTCAATCCTCAAAAAGAACAAAGACCGAATGGACCTCAACAGCTACTGACCCATCAGCCTTCTAAGCTGCACGGGAAAGCTTATGGAGAAAATTATCAATACGAGATGAAGCTGGAAAAAATAACCACAGTTATGAGCGAAAAATGAACAATAATAATACAAGAAAATCGTAATGATAAGGCATAATGAACAAATGTAAAAATATGAAACTAGAGAAGCACACAAAGTATAGAAGTCACGAAACTGTGTATTTACGGATGAATTAAGAAAGGATTATCCGTTTTTGAAAAAAGTTTGTGGTCATATTGACAAAGTGGAATGCGAACAGTGTTCTTCAGAATTTTCGGTGGGTCATGGTGGGCGTTCGGACATCAAAAATCACTTGAAATGTGCGAGACATAAGGCTAGTCTAAGGGAACTTGTATTTTAAAAGTGCTGCCGATCCATGTTCATCAAAGAATTTTTAATCAAAGTTTTGCATTTCATGTTGCTATTCACAATCTCAGCTTCAAGTCTGCCGATTGTTCATCTAAATTGATATCAAAGTTTTTTAAAACAAAGTTTAGACTAGCCAGAACAAAAAGTAAAAGCTGTCATTGTTAATGTGATTGAGCCACTGTTGTTTCAGCAACTTTGTGAAGATTTAAACAAAACAAATTTTGTGACAATATCAAATGATGCTTCCAACAGGAAAGAAATTAAAACTGTGCCATGTGTTGTGCGGTATTTTGTACCAGATCGTGGAGTAAAAGTTAAACTTTTAGACTTTCAATCAGTTCTCGGTGAAACTGCAGAAATATTGACAAACTATTTAATGTCAGTTATCAAAAACCATAATATAAAAAAAAAAAATTATTGGATTTTGTGGAGATAACTGCAATACCAATTGTGGAGGTGTGTCGTAATTTTATCTGAGAGTGTTCTGATGGATATTGGTCCCTTTAGAGTGTAGAATGATAGTGAAGGCTCTGTGAGAATAAGGATTTAGGAAAGTGAGGTAGTAGATTCACAAGTGCTGGGAAGAGTAAGGACAGTCTCATGTACGACAATATTTGTCTCTCAAAACTACTCCTACCACCCTTCTGAACAAACAATTATTTGTCAGTTCCAGTCGCTCAGGCGCACACACCGATTTGGTGATTCTGACACACAACGTACATGAATCACAACTACGATAACAAATATGAGGAATGTTTGATTTGGGCCAGCCGACACAAAAATGCTAATAAAGTTTTTAATACTTTTATTATCATAAAAAATCAAGTCACAAATAATTATCAATTTACATGAAGAAATCAAAGGTTACAAAATACACAAATGACAAGGGGGGAGGGGTTTTTGAGGAGAAGTATCCAATACACCTTTCCCGCTTGTATTTACTAACAGAAAAGACCCGGTCCCAAAGACGAGAAGGGAGGGGGGGGGGGGGGATGATGATCAGAGATAGTCAATTTAACCCAATGGTAAATTTATTACTCTGAGGCAAGGGGTTACAGTGATAAGGGGGTAGAGGAAAAGCTAGGGTTCTCAAATGTTTCCCTTTATTCAACAAAACTTTACGGAAGGGGCGGGGGGGGGGGGGGAATGAACACAGTTAAACAATCCCGCTAGGAGAAATCCCGTACAATGAATACAATACCCCTTAATACTAGGACGAATTAATTATAAGGGTAAAAAAAAAAGATTAAATCTCCTGTCATTCAAAAACACGCTTGGGCTGGCCAGCACACACAGTCACACACACAGACTTACCAAGTTGTGAATTCTGGCACTTTAGGAATTTTACAACTGTAGCTAATACCGTAGAACAATGGAAATTGTCTTTTTATTTCTTCTGTGTCAGGCCCCAGATTTAACGAGGTGGGCTGGTAGCTAATAGTCTCAAAAAATCGCCAGACGGTGAAGCGTAAAGGCTACGGTTGGTTTGTTAGATAAAAGTTCCTAATGAATGGCACAGGCCCTTGGCTAGGTGTGAGGTATGGTGCGGTTTCTGAGATTGGCACAGCTGGTGGAGATAATTTTCTTTTGCCGTAATGTCACAAACTACAAAACACTGAGGTAAGTTTTTCGGGGGGGGGGGGGGGGGGGTAAAATCCAATGATTATGCTTGACAGACAGTGTCAGGGAAATCTATGTTCTTTCTCATCAATTGAGTAATAAGTAAAATGATTGCGACTGGCAACTGTTCTTCTTCAAGTTTGATAACTATAAAACGACTTTATGAATAGGAATTTTAAAAACAGTCTTTGGGTTTGCTTTGTTTCTGTATACTTCAGAAAGCTGAATCCCAACAGGATCGCCACAAAGATTAAATTTCAAATATGTTCATAAGTCACTGGAGTAATCGACTGTATATATCTAACGGGAATGTAAGTTAAATGGGTCGTGTGAAAATTTCGCGCCTCTTCAGATCCCAGGGCAAGTCGAAGTTATTTAGCCGCCATGCTAACCGCGATGGACCGACTGGCTTCCGATCTTCGTTCGTCTCAGGCTGCTCGCACGAGGATGTGAAATTTCTGCGAGACTAGCCTCGTTCGCGGTGAGTTTCCTGATTCCTCAGATCGTATCCGCTACGCTGAGCGCTCCGTCTCTCCCGTTCCATAGTCTTTCGAGCAAGCCTGCCGGTTGCCACAGAGGTGCGAAGTCTGCAAGAAGCTTTCTTCTGACCGCTCATGTCCGTCTTGCGAACGGTTCAGTGTTCGCACGGAGATGCTAAATTTCTGCTTCTCTGATCTGGGGATCGTCTTTGACTGCTTTGATCATAGCCGCTACTCTTCGTTGATGAAAAGTTACAACAATACTGATGTTCAGGGGTTCTAATGTTATGAAAAGCTAAAGTCCCTTTAATCATCCATCAAATCAGGGAAAATTCACTTGACAAACTAGACGTACGTCACAAGGTGTAAAACAGAGAGGAGAAAACAATATTTACAGTCGAGTGAGGAAGCAACTAGGAAGAAATATTGTGGGCATTGGTTGCGGTGCTCACATTGTTTACAACTGTCTTCAAACTGCAGTTGATGTTCTACCTATTGAAGCAGAAGCTTTAGTTGTCAAAATTTATAAATATTTCCACATTTATGCGGTTCGAGTAACTCAACTAAAAGAGTTCTGTGAATTTGTAGATGTCGAGTATAAAAAGGTTCTTCAACATGGCAACACCCGTTTTCTTTCGCTACTTCCAGCTATCGACAGAATACTTGAAATCTATGAGGGACTGAAATCATATTTTATTTCACAAGAACACTGTCCAGTGTTGATAAAACAGTTCTTTGATAAAGATTTTGGTGAAATGTATTTGTGGTTTGTGCAAGGGCAACTCACATTGTTTAACAAATCTACCTTGATTATGGAAAGTACAAAAGCAAGTGCAACTGATATTGTCAGTGAACTTAGAAAATTTTTAAAAAATCTTGAGGAAAGGCGTGATAATAAATTTATACCTCAAGAAGCAAAAAAGCTTTTTAGAATACTGGAAAATAATGGAAGTATTAATATTAATACAATCCTACAAGAGTTTACAAAATTTTATGACTAATGTCTTTCTTACATTGAGCTATGGGAAAACAGTTTTGGTGGAGCAGAATCTTTTATTTGGATAAACAACAATGAATTAACATGGTCTGAAATTGAAGCATCAGGTGAAAAAAATTAATGAAACTCTTGCAAATAGTGCAATAAACTTGGATGAACTGTTTGATGAAGTGGTGATTGCAAAAGGTTTTTGGTCTGCAAACTATGACATTTGGAAAAATACAAGTTGCGAAGAAAAATGGACACAACTATTCAGTCATTTCAAAGAAAAGAACATTTCATTGCCCAATCTTGTCCAAATTATAGAATACATTTTCAGCCTGCCAGGCATATCTGCACCTGTTGAAAGGATATTCTCAATAATGAATAACATATGGTCTGAAGAAAGAGGTAGAATGGCTGAATCAATTGTAAAAGCTTAACTGCGCTTGTCGTGTAACGACTTCTCACCGACTTTTTCTTCTGTCTATTATTTTATTCCTCTAAAAATCTCTGTCGCTAGATTGGAAACTTATTCCCTTCAGAAATCGTTTTCATTCTTATAATAAAGTCTCTCTCTCTCTCTAGTCTTTGATTTCACAATATTCGCTAGTCTCAGGATTCACACGGCCAAAAGGTAATACATTATTCACTTCGCCAGCGAAAGTCATTCCACTGGAAAGGTGCAAAATAGTTCTACGATAGTCCGGAAGTCGACCCTGTGTTTGTGTCACGAACTGGACGTAAATCAGGGAAGGGGCAGGAATCCTGCCTTAAGCCACAGACATTTTCACCGTGGATACGGGGCCAGTTGAGATGAGGATAACTTAATATCCCTGGGACCAGAATAGAGTTTGCAACAATGCCACCCAAGACACAACCCACCCCTGCCTGGGAACAGCATCCTGGAATTTTGGGAGAGAATTTTAAGCCATTAGATCGCTGGCCATCATTCGAAGCAGACGTGAGTTTATGGACCCCGAAGTGGGCATTACTTGTTGCGAGAACCGGTAGTGAATTCAGTTGAGCGAAGTGAGTAATCTAATGCTGCAGATTTTATAATATGAATAATCATATGTTTATCCACAGCTTATTCTAATGTATGAGTTTGCTGAGGTCATAGATCTAATTAACCACTCATCTTTATCTCACAGCCTGGCAGAAATAAGACAGGGTTAAATAATTGATGTATATTATTGTTGTTACTTTGGGATTTGCATATTGACCCAAGCAAAACAGAAGTGTATTAGTGGTCCTTCTATTTTCTATTTCTTATAAGGCTTCTGTGTTCTCTGTCAAGACTACAAACTTGATAAAAAGTGTTCTCAATCCATTCTTCCTTTGTCTCATATTGGATTACATGCATTTAATGCAATCCTATGCATATACCATGTTGTATTGATTGAAGAACTATTTATTATCAGTTATAGAAATGTTATTTTCTACAGGAACCAGGACTTTAAGAATGTTTACAATTATTTAGCTATATAATGAATTTACCACTTGACTGACAAAATGTAAGTCAGCGGTTCTCAAGCCTTGAGACCATGACTACCCTCCAAATGACTACTGCTCGAGTAGCAAAAATGTAAATCATTGGTTCTCAGACCTTGGCAGTAATGACACCCCAACATGTTAAAGTAGCAAAGGAAACTATTACCCGGTGGTTCTCAAACCGTTGTTGACAGTGACCCCAAATTAAAATACTGCTCTATGGGCACTAGGTGAACCAGTGGTTCTCAGCCATTTGATGACCCCAGCCCATATCTCACAGTTTGTGAAACTCATTGCAACATGGGGAAAACCACTACTGTAAATAAGCAGGCAGCCAGATAGAGACTGAGAACTCAAGATACGCTATAATGTCAGTTAAGAAGGAGTATTTCATAGATAATAGATAACACACTGTTACTGAATGATAGTTAGCATTGTGCTAAATTTAATTTCTGATGGACGCTTACCGGCCATAAGACTTAGGAGGTGATTGCTCTTGAAACCACTAATAGGACTTCAATTGTTTCCAGTCCACCCAGGTTGCGGTTACCAGGTACAAACCCAGGTTGCGGTTACAAAGTACAAACCCAGGTTGCGGTTACAAGGTACCAAAACAAGTTACGGATCCAGGGTACAAACCAGGGTACGATTCCACGGTACCAACGATTACCCCTACCCACCATATCCTATCAACCTGTAACCCATTCCATACCACACATTCCATAAAAAGAAGAGGTA
Source organism: Oreohelix idahoensis (assembly GCA_024509875.1). NCBI lineage: Eukaryota > Metazoa > Mollusca > Gastropoda > Stylommatophora > Oreohelicidae > Oreohelix > Oreohelix idahoensis. The sequence continues at coordinate 731,420 of JAMPIV010005105.1, read as the reverse complement.
TTCAGCAGAGGTGACTTACCCCATCCTTATCTGTGATATGCACTGAGTCCAGGGAAGCAAACTCTGACACCCTCTGAACCCATTAACTGTCATGAGACCAACGTGCTGGGGCAGACCAAACCAAGAGAGTCCGAACCAAAATCATCTCCGCAGCTACTACAGGCCTTCGGAGAGATGAGTATAACACCTACCAGCAAAACTACCATAGAAGAGATCTACTGTCCATATGATGACAAACTAGTTGTTATTTTCTAAACAGTAGAGCTAAACTTTATTTCATTTTATATGTATATTCAGATTTGTGAGAATCTATACCCTTATATTCAATTTAACTTAACAGCGTCTGTTGTTATTTTTCTTGTTAACTTTATTTAGGCTGTATTTTGTTTTAAATAAAAATCTACACCCTGGAGACTCAGCCATAATTCAATTAACTTCTATTGGGTCGGGATATTTTAAATGTGGCTGGACACCAAATCTCTTTCTCAACCTTATGGGCTTTACACAGTCCTTTTGTAGGCTTCCTGAAGAAGAATTTATCGTCCAGAAAATATCCTGTTTAGGTGCCAGAATTCTCTTTTAAGTAAATTTCTAGTACACTATTTCCCCAGGAGAGGCAGTTTCTTCGAACTCGTAGACTATCAATAAGATATTATTATCTTTATTCTTCCATTCCATACGGCTGTCCTCCTCCTCAAATCACTTCACGACAGCGCTGCAAAGTTAATTGTGAACTAAATTGTAGTGAATTTTTCGACGCGATTAAAAATAACAAAGAATTTTTAAAGATAGTTCACGCAAGTGATAAATATTAATAACTTTTTAATAATAAATTATGTTCAGTTAAGAGTAATTAAAAATTATTACTACATAATTGTTGTTTTTTGTTAACCACTCCATTACTTAGCCTTTTTTAATCATAAGTACTTAGCTGAATATACTTCTCTCTTTCTAAAATCGCATAGAAGGCGCTCACTTTCTGTTTCGAGCAAACTCTCGAAATTGTCCCGGTTTGAGAAAAAAATATTATGGTAAGTCTACATAACATCAGCTATCTAGGAAACAACAGGTCACAATTTTTAGGCTACGCACTGGACACAACAGATTGAGATGTCTGTCGCCAGTATGGAGAAATAGAGAATGTCTGAGTGTAGACAGAATACGAATGTGTATTGTGGAAGTAGAGAAAACAGAGTCACTAATGAAATTATGGGGAGAGAAATGACTTCTGGAGAGTAGTGAGATACATAATGATCTCTAACTGACTACTTATCCACCATACTCCGACTGTGCTTAAGATGTCAATCTCTCACCCGTCCTCCGAATGCTAAATAGAATAATTTACTTCAGTAAGGACTCACATCAAACATCAAGTGACAGTTAGAATAGAAGAGATTCTGACCACAGATCACAAATAATT